>JACJUM010001610.1:7788739-7976496 GCA_020976665.1 Heortia vitessoides | reverse complement strand
GAGCTCATTTCCCAACATATTGGTTTTAAAGTGTGTGGGTGAACTCCCTGTCGATAGCGAGCGGAGCGATGATAATAAGTAGCTGTTATATCATGAAAAACAATTCCTAAAAACAAAACCTGCTTCACAAGCGGTAAAACACATATACAAGGGTGCGAAGTCTCTCCTAAAACTTAAGGGTTCAATTTTTTTTTCAAGGTTTTTGTCTGTTACTGCATCCGCAAGGTATTTACTTTATAGTACGATATGCACGATATTTTTCGGGATAAAATGTAGCCTTTTGCATTCCCAAGGGTTCCAGCAATCTTCTTTCCAAATTTCATCATTATTGGTACAGGTTGCAGAAAAGTAACAGAAATATATACTTTACCATTAATACTGTTCGTAGACATACGATTTCTAACACTTTTGACCAATGCGGTAATTACGGGCAAATTTCCATCTTTGTGGAGGAGGCCTATGCCCAGCAGTGGTCTCCCAATGACTGTTTTAATGATGAATAATGTATTGTTTGTTCAATGCACGCATACATGATACCCAGTGTGAAATATGTATTTCAGTATTATATTTGTTATTTCTTGTTGCAACTTACTTCATGCTTAGATGTATGAGATATTATATAAAAAAAGTTATTTTTAAAACGATTCGGTACAATGTAAATCCAAATGCAAAATAAATACAGTGTCTATAAACCAACTAATAAAATAAGTGTAGGATCCCGGACTATAAACCGGTCGTGTTTTAGAATAAAAGCTTAATCCTGTAATTAAGCTCGATAGTTGAAACAGTGGGTAGCTTTGGAATCCCGCAGGACTGTGGAACCTGGAAAGTGTGGAAAGTGGAAGTTTTTTTTAAAAAAGGTCTTTCAGGTTAAATAATGAAATTCCGTACAAACGATGCCATGGGTTTCTGTCAGAATAGAACACCTCCCCTTGCACCGGTGTCGTAAGAGACAACTAAGGTACCGCAGGTCGTCTTCAATGATATCTTACCTATTTCTACCGCCTAATAGCTATATACGCCTTGCTGTGTTCCGATTTAATGGTTGTGAAAGGCAGTTAAATTACTGAGTAAAGTGAAATAATATCTTCAAGTCAAAAGGTTGGCTAGCGCTAGTGATATCACGAGCGTCTATAGGCTGCAGTGACGCTTACTATCACACAGATTGTATGCTTGTTTATCGACTTAGTCTAATAAAAAAAAATAGAAAACTCGGCAGATGGTACATCCACACGAAAATACGTAGCTAAATGCAACATGGCGGAGATCCAATGAACACCACAACAAGTATGGGGAAAATCCCCGTTTTTTGATATTGAAGAGGCCCATGTTCTATGACCACTAATGGCTTACATTATAGTAAGTAATATTTAATTACTTCTTAGATTAGGTTTTACGTATTGAACTGATAAAAGATAAAATAATTACTACAAAAAATTTAAGTTAGTCAATGTCTTAAATCAGGATCTTTTCAATACATAAAACCTCTTAAGTAATTGAATAACTATATACTCTTTATCGATTGTAACTTATAAAAGTTTCATGTTGGATTGATTCTAATTTGTAGCTGATTCCTCAGCTCTGATAGAACACCAGAAAAAAATTTACGTGTCTGCAGAGGTCTCGGTAGTACAACGGTAGTACCGTTTCTCTCGGCAAAGGAATGATGCAAGGTTCAAGTCCTATTTTAAGGCTAGGGCGAGTCGTTTTTATTTTTTCTGTATTGTACACAACTATTAGAATCAACTGCAATCAACAAAAATATTTGAGTTTTCTTATTCACAAACTATATTTCATTATTAGCCAAGATCAAAATCATAGACAATGACGAAAAAATAAATCTAATTTATACAAGAGTAAGGATTAAACAACGTCATTAATGGCGTGCCAAAGGCCGTTTAGAAGAGGCGTCGAGGTGAGCTATGATCGCAATCAGCAATAATCCCGCCAAGTAATGATAACAACGTCGAACGTAGATCGTTATTACGATTTCTAGGGCTTAATCGTTTATTTTATGAGTCTTATGTATTCATGAATTAAAATTATTAAATACAAAATGATTTGTTTATTCCCACAAAGCTTGATTATGATAATTTTGTAGGAGATGGAGCCTGACACTAAGTCCACATTTCAAACACAAATTTATTTATTTCAGTCGTGTACTAATTGTATAATAATTGTTAAAATGTATTGAATTGCAATAAATTTATTAGAAAATGAAAAAAGTGCTGTCGTTATTGTGTTTTAAAATACGTAATATTATATTAGCCGTTAAATGCCCACTGCTGGACATAGGTCCCCCAAAAAGTTTCCAAATGCATCAGTTGTAAGTAGCATGTATCCAGCGCGATCCCGCGATTCTACTCAGATTGTCTGTTATTATTGTCCTACGTTGGGCTCGGTGCGTAGTCTCTTTTCCAGAATTTTACGGCTTCACCGATTGTTGGCTCTTGCGAGCTATGGGTTTTCCCCAATCCATTGATAATCTGCCGGTTCTTTTACAAATTTTCTTACTCTTGATTGGTTCGCGCACACGACTCCAGAATATTACTCCATAGTATGTTAGAGTACTTTATGTTGGCTCATAAGATCTATAGGGAGAGACCACGTTCATTACAATTAAGCCATATTTAAAGGAGACACTATGATGGCAGGATTTATGTTTCAATGAAAATTTCATTACTGAGTGGTGATACTATGACATAGCAGTTTTTATACTAAAAACATAATTTATACAACAGCAATTTTTAACTATGTCGAATGTGGAACTCAAACTCGAATTATTTTCAAACCAGACAAGTCGTATTTTGCTATATTATGTTGGTTAAGATACACACGAGTACAAAGCGACCTATCCTGTCAATATTTATGAATTGATTTTGAACTCCGCTGTTGGACCGGTTGAGTTGAAAATTGACTGCTTGTATCGGAAAACTTTATATATTTACTAACTACCGGATATGAACGTTTTCATTAGATATATTTTTTTTGTTATCAATTTTATCAAAAAGATAAACAACTGACAAAACAATCAAATACACCATTTTTACCTTTGTATTAGGATTTAACAATGTCGGAAGGTAATCCGAACAATGAGCAATAATCCCACCACCTAACGATAAAAACGAAAAGTGGAGAGCATGATCGTGAAATCAAGAACTTAACCGTACCTTTTTTTTACTTTGTGTTGTTGTAAAAAGTATACATATAAAAAAAATAATTTAAAAATTGTATGAATCTATTACACTTCAAGTGTTAGAAAAATTCATTTGTTATGTCGGTACTATAAATGTTGTGACAATCGACTCCATTTTTTCAATAAAATATATGCCAAAAGGATCAATGCAAAACATCAATAGGCTATTTAGTACAGTTTTTTGATATTATAATTACGAGTATTTAGGACAACTAAAATCTATATTTCAAAGATTTAAAACAGGTAAACTAATAACGACAAATAACACACTCACTAAAAATATAATCTATTACAGTCACAGAACAAGTAATTTAAACCTTTTTGACCCTGCTTTAATAAAAATGAGCATCGCTTCAATTTTTTTTTCAACTTTATTTTGCACCAAGGTACTGGCAGACTAGAATAGTAGAACACCTAAAACCTCCTTCAGTACTAGGTGTCCTAAGACGCGATTAAGGTACCAGAACCGACAGAATGCGGTATTTCCATCCAAAATAGTGTAGTTCAGATGCATAGGGTGGGGATGAGCAGCAGCATCCTCATCGCGAAAAATACGCTACGATTGCCACCACGCTTGCCCAGTACGGCAATTAAAGGCTAAATTCCCTTTTTGTGAAGGGAGGCCAATGTCCAGTAGAGGACTTCCAATTACTATAATGATGACGATAAACCTATATGACATAAAAAAAGGATCAATGCCTGACATGGACCTGACCCGGACAAGCCGGGACGAGGTCGAGACGAGGTCTGGTACTGTAAAAGTAATAGCAAGCAAATGTTACACTACGTGGTTCTTATCTCCAATATATTTAATAACAACATCATTAACAAACATATAGCAATTACACATAAATGTGATTATACTCGTGATTACCAAGCCATCGATTATGGTAGTTTAATTAATTACCTGAGGCCATCATAGCCATCAGAAATACAAGCCTATTACTAACAATAGAAGTCGATATTAGCCCAACAAATGACTTAAGTTGTTATTAAATATTAATACCATTTATAATATTGTTAGGCTGAGGGTCCGACTTATATTAAACTTAGTTTAAACTGGACATCTTAAAACTTGGATACCTTGGTAATAAGAAGCCTATATAATAAAAAATATACATTATTCATATCATAAGTATGAAAACAAAACACTGCCCACTACCTATGATCATAGCAGCCAAGGAATATCCACTACTGGACACAATTTTGACAAATAATTATTGTGCTGGACAATGGTTGAACGTAGCTTCGCGACGGCATGCTGCCGCTCATTCCTGTCATGTGGCATTTCAGCTACTCTGCTTTTGGATGGATGTACTATCACTCAATTTCGGTACCTCAGTCGCCTCTTACGACAGCTGGTACAGGGGGTACTATTCTGTTCTACCGATATATTGTTCTACTTTGCTCTATTGTACCTTAGAACGATTGCAATAATACCAGCCTTAAAAATAGTAAAAATGTAAATTTCTCTCTCTTATAAGACCTAAGTCATAAACTTTAACGAAACTTTCAAAGAATTGTTTGAAATTATTGATTAAACAAACTGCATTTTAAAGCCATTTAAAAAGTAGTTTGATTTTGTTATAAAATATTAATTTAATAATGATAATAGATAAAGCAGAACTCATTTCCTGTCTCATTGGTTCATATATAGTGAAAACCTGAATGCGGGCGAACACTAACGACTAAATGTACTAATTATCAGCTTAGTTTACCAACCTGAAACTAATATAAAAGTAATTAGAACTCTTCGAGATATGTACGGAGGAGTTACAGTATGCACCGAATCGGATGACTAATCACTGCAATCAACGGGCCAACAGACTTCCGTCTTCGACCGCAGCTCACGACGAAATGTATGTCAGGGCACACCAAAATTACAAACACTTTAAACTCAATTTCAGGACTTGATATACTGATACCGTCTCCATATTATCTTTGTGGACAATAATAGAATTTCATAAAAGAACTCACTGTATTTTTTGGTTTATTTTACTTCACGCTTGTACTATGAAGTTATACCCAGATACATTTGTAAATAGCTAACAATTACTAGCTCAGGAAAAGCTACACCAAAACATTGTAAAATACATTTGCAATTATGGTATGCATACTCAGTTTTGTTTCGGATTTAAATTGAAACCAATTTGTTTCATTTAACTGTAAATAATACAGTTAAATGATACAAATTGGTTTAAATTTAAATCAAAAACAAAACTGCAGTGGGCTATTCCTAATGGCTTTAGACCCTATACGTTTGAACTTTTCACTGAATAAAAATCAAAGCTTAAAAAATTTTTTTTACTGCATTTTAAGAATACTGGTATTAGTTCTTAAATCCTGAGAGACAGAAAGAGTTAATTAAATGAGACGAGAGTGTAACTAGCTGGAATAAGTAATAATAGTTATCATCCATCTTCAAGCTACATAGCACAGATGCAGGAGTCAGCTCGTTTTTATGGGCCAAAGTTGCCTGCACAATGCCTTGGAATGTGCGAAGTAAACACTTAACTGCAGGTTTACTTGTCGTAATGCAGTGCAAGTTTCAACGCGCGGTCGGCCGCAGCGCGCAACTTTGCCCACCAGCTTAATGCTTGCAGTTTTAATGTGAACCGGGCGGTGACTTCGGCCTGTTTCCAGAACTTGCGTTACACATCAAATTAAAATTCTTCATTGCAGGTACACAATGCTCTATTATTTAACTTTAAAGTTTATACGAGTATTTAATCATAGCTCTAGTTAATCGTCTTAGTGATAATTCATTTAAAATGCACCAACGTTTTACGCAAAACAAGCTCTTTATAAAACCAAGGGTTAGAGCTTAATCGCCCGCATAAGATGATTTTAAAGTACTCTAAAATAAATAGCGAATGTTCGCGTAACGGTCGGTGAGTCAGGAAAGTTGGAAAGTAAATGGTATTAGCATCGTCTAATCACTATCAGGGGAGCTCTCCGTCTAGCGCTCCAACCGGTTCGAGCCGTTCCCGTATACTTGCTGGCCCGTTCAGGGAGCCTTCTTGAATGCAAATAAGCATTTGGAACGCCTTTACAACATCGAGACGCTCTTTATTGAGCCTGTTCGAGCAAATAAAGCGGCGCTTCTGCAAACATACTCCGACAAGTCGACGCACCTGCCTTAATGTGCCTAAATGTGTCTATGTCTAAATGAAATACGAAATATACCTTTCTAAGGACAAAAATCACAAAATGCAAATTCAAGAGGAAAGGCGAACTTAAGCGGAGCTGTAAATGTAATTAGATTTTCAAGTTTACAAAGACAAGAGCGCTCAGGTTGGTAGATTTACTGCTGGCTGACCCACCTCCCAGCGGAGCACGATAAATGAGACGCCGCGAGGTAGCGATACTAATTATCCTATAGGTAGACGCGTAACGTCGGTCGCCTTCTAGCTCTGTTAATCTTGTTAGAGGTTGGAGGTGCAATTCTGATAAATGTATTTTGTACTGTAACTAAGGTTGCTTATGGGCAATCAAATGCAGCTATTACAAACTGCATTAGCAACGTTAATTTATCGCACTGTTGACTTAGTTCCTTGAATGTAAATCGGCAAACAATCTAAGATTGGTTCGTGTACAATGAAGTGCTAATATGAATTGAAGTGCCAATCGATAGACGAATTAGGTATTATGATATTATTAAAGGCTCTGCAGTAATGATATATCACTTACATACACTAACTAACAGACTTAAATTTAAATATCTCAGTCGACGCACTACATTTATAATTAATATATAGTGAGAGTGTGTGTAGGTGAAGCGAATTATTGTATAAGAAATTGCGCGATTGGTTGACCGATAATTTGATACAGTTAAAGTATATGTAAAGAAAAAGTGCACTAAACTATATTTTATACAAAATGAGTTAATGATTTTGCATAAAAAATAGCTTAGCATTTATTGTCTGGCGTCGGCGACCAGATTCATCGTCGAATACAGATTTTGTTTATTTCAAATTATTCGAATGTTACAATCTGCCACATACTATTACTTACACTAAAGTCCATTTTCGAAATACCATTTTTTTATTTATTTAACTTTATTGCACAAAATGTTACAAAAAGTACAAATGGCGGACTTAATGCTAGATGGCATTATCTCCCAGTCAACCATTACACAAAACAGAAAAAAAATATATATATATATAGTGGCGCAAATAATATATATACAAAAAGATAAACGTGGCATACATATTTGTATAAATAAACGCAATAAATGCATATTATATAAAATACATCAGAAATAGGGTTATAATGTTAGAGAAGCAGCATCAGTAAATAAAGTACGGAAACAGCGTTTCAGGATATATTAGTTTGGGGATTGCTTAATATTCAACGGAAGCTCGTTCCAGAGTCGTATAGCCGTCACTATAAAAGAGTTTGTCAAAAAACTAGAGTGATGAGAAGGAGTTAAGAGCGAAAGAGTATTAGAAGAACGGAGTTTACGTTCGTGAGAGGAAGATAGGAATTAGAATCAATCCTTCAAGGAAATTTGTGCGTACGGATCAAAAAGTATTGAAAATATGTAGTATGGTTAGAACTCGAATTTTGCGACGTTCTCGAATAGCAAGCCAGCCGAGAAGAGAACGGTAATAGGAAATGTGATCGTATTTACGCAAACCGAAAATAAAACGAAGACAGTTGTTCAATAGACGATCCAATTTATTAAGGAGTTCTTGAGAGATATTAGTGCAGCACACGCTGCCATAGTCAATTATGGGTAAAACCAAGGATTGAATAAGAAGGGTTTTGGTTTTAGTAGAAAAAAATATTTTGGGTGTATAGTTGCAGGTCATCAGCGTATAGATGGTAAGAGTAGCCAATAGATTTAGTGACAAGGTTTATGAAAAGGGAAAATAATAACGGAGAGAGAATGCCACCTTGCGGCACACCAGCATCAATTGTCCCCCACGGGGACAAATCAATTTTTTCTAAAAGAAATAAATTTATATATCCATAAAATTATTAAGTTTTGTTAAAATTATTATATTGACACAGATATATATCATATGAATATTCCAACAAAAAAAGCAGCAAAAATCTACAGAAACGACGATATTTTTGAAACTAAACGCATTATGCGCCGTTTCCTCGCTTTTAGCTGTGAAAAATAGCAATATTATACGGGGAAGAAATCGGATCCTCTTACCTATTCGAATCGATTGAGCTCTCATATCGAATGGAGACGAGGTGCACAATGGTATTCGTCGATTTCCCGATTTAAGGCAATAAACCACCTTATGTGGGTCCCAAGAAATCCTCTTGCAGTTGAAAATAAAAATATTTAAGATTATAAACGACTAGAAGTTTTAATATTACTCAATTTTTTATCGGGTACTACTACTTGAACAGTCGTACTAGACGCATATAACTGTTCCTATCAAAAAACTTTTGAGTGAGGTAGATCTTATACAAAGGTCACCTGTATTGGTACCTCACTTTTACCTGTTTCTACCTAACAGCCGTTCGCATTGCTGTGATCCGGTTTGATGGTTAAGAAGGCAGTAAAATTACTGGATCTATTATGTCATGTGAGGGGACTTAGGTGGACCTATCAGAACCGACAAATGGCAGTATTCGCATTGGTATGTTCCGGTTTGAATGGTAAGAGACAGTGAAATTACTGGGTAATGTGGCGTAATATCTTTAAGTTACAAGGTTCGCAACACGCTACTGATACCCAAGTGATATTATGAGTGTGTATAGATTGACGTTTACTATCACGCGGGCTGTAGACTAGTTTGTCGCTAGTGCGTAGTAGGCTAGTTATACCCTTTTTCCAGCACAAGATGTCATTTCAGTTGTGAATTTGATAATGATGAATTAAGAAAGCTGAAGCGAATTCGTAGTTATACAAGAGTATTCTAAGTATTTATATTTATATCTAAATACTACACAACTATTTCCAACCCATAACATCAAGCAAGCAATACAACTCCAATGTAAAGAATTATAATTGGAAATGTATTCAAAAATTAATAGCAATATGATTTTAAATTCATCTAAAAGTCAGCTTAACTGCGAAACGAGATTATTCTGCAAGCTAAATGCAGACAGTCTGTAAAGTTTAAGTTGTCAGTGAAGAAACAAGGCTGCGGGAGGTAGCATTAGACGTGAATAATTGCCGCAATCACTTGATGGCGACTGACAAACGTACGGTCTGCCGCGGCCGGCGGGAGCGTCGCTCCGCTAAAACTGGCCTCCGGAATCTACAGGGAATTCGGTTCTAATCGGACTGAATTCAAACGGACATTATTAACCTAGACTGGATATTTAAAAATATTAAAGGATTTGTGCCTTATTTTATTTGGTTTTTATAATTAACATCCAAAATCAAAATCTGGATTGTCGTTATCTTCATCTAACACATTTATAAATAAGTATGTCTGTATTTTAAAAGTTTTTTTTTACAACAACATTTTGTACAGGTTTTTACAATATTTTGTTAGTTTATTTGTTTGTTAGAGCATTTTTGTATGTTAAATTGAAGTGCAAATTAAATTTGACATAAACATACATTTTAGTCTGTAAAAGAATATATTCCCCTGAGATATGTTTGTTTTTCACAGAGCAAGTATACACTCTTTCAAATATCGTGACTGCTCTTAAAATAAGAAATCACAAATATTAAGAAAGCATTAGATGCACCACTCCAATTCTGCGAGTGTTAGCAGATATATTTCGAGTATCATTTGAACAATATACTTTGAAGTGATCGTCTATCTTTTCGTTCATCTATAACAATAAGACGTGTGGTACTGTCGGACTATAAATGCAACTCCTGCTGTATCAGGTGACATAAAAAGCGACACCTGGTACCTGATATAATCCAGAACAGCACAGCTTAAATACTACAGGCTACTATAGGCTGCAGCATCCTAATCGCAAAGCTGCGCTCTGCAATTGCAACCACAGCAACGCGGCAATTATGGGCAAATATTTTTGATTGATGAGGTCTACATCCAACATCTACGGACTAGCTGTAGCTGATATCATACTAATATACATGGTGAGAAATGTACATTTTCATAAATAGTAGTGGCGAAGTTTTAGAACTGTTTGTGGAGTAACAGGGAAAACTAAAATATACGTAACGTTCTTTGTGTGATTTCCTATGTAGGTGGTGGCCACAAGCGGTCATAAATAATCGTTTGGTGCACAGAAACGTTTCAGTAAATCTAATAAATACGTATCCTTGGAGACTGCAACGTTGAACTCGTTACACGGGGGAGATTTATTACGATTTGTAAGTTGTTTTGGATGTATACCTGTGCTATATTTACTTTTGATATATATTTACATATATACACTTTCGTTTTATAATTAATACTTTTTTCAATTATAATATACGTGGTTTTATACCATAAATAACATTACGCAATTGAATATAACTCCAGATCTTGTAGGATATTTATGAACTATACACATACTTATCACTTTCGTTAAACAAGTTTGGTCAGGAATCAAACAAAAATATTCAAAAACACCTTTTAAGATACTTCACTACTTTACTGGTGAAAACAATTTATTATGTTTGCAGTGCTCCGCAGTTTCACGCAATTACAAATAGTAAAAGTAGCTTAAGTCACTCCTTATAATATCAGCTATCTGCCAATGAAAGTCCCGTTTGTGTTACCGTTTCAAAGCAAACAGACAAACTGATAGGCAAAAAAAAGAAAGAAAGTGTTTTTTTTTTGTAATTAACGTATTTACTTTCATTCTAAAGTCATTTAGCAAAAGGCTGATTTTGAGTTAGAAAAAGGGACTTAAATTTTATGTATATGTAAATATTTTAACAGGTTAAAATATTTACATATACATAAAATTTAAGCGCGCGCAATCGTCGAAAGTACCAGTAGAAAAGGTCGCGGATCCGCATCAAAACTTAAATATTATTTCTATTCTGTATGGGTGTAGCAGCTGATAAAGTCTATAACTGCGTCTCCCCAAAAAAAGGGGATTTGCCTATTATTGCCGCACTGGGCATGCGTGGAGGCAATAGATTTAGTAGTAGAGGCTGCAATAGATTTGTGACGGAAATGCTGCTAAACATACCCGTCTAATTGAATTTAATATTCGCTTCTTTGGGTGGATATAACACCATCTGTTCAGTTTCTGTGCCTCATTTGCCTCTTCTGAAACCTAGTTCAGGACGAGGTCTACTCTGGTCATAATTCGTGGCTTCTGGATTCCATGATACTATAAAAATCTTTCTTCTAATTATTTATAATACATACAGTTGTTTCCGAGATATACCAGACCATTTTCAGTGAGGCGAGGAACTAAAATTTAAATTATGCAATAAATTGTTACAGTAAGTTACAATAAGTTAATTAAATTTATGTTAGAGTCAATCCCAACAACACACTGTATATACAATGTAACAGGTTCTTATAGGAAAAATATAAATATTGCTCATCAAATTCCAATTGAATAATATCCACAAAGAACGTATACAACCTTTTCTAATTACATTTACTTCGATATAGTGTATGTCGAGCTGTGACATCCAGCAGCAAATGTGATGGATTCTGGTCTGGTACATATATTTATATTTTAAGGATAGTAAAGGGCATACAATCGTCCCATCAGCTGTAACATATCCTAACATATGAGCTTCACATCGGTGGAGACTTGCAAATCCAAACAGACTCAGCTTATTACCTATACTTATTATCGTAAATACACTTAATTTATAACTAAATCTGAAAAATGCACTATATCTGAAAACTTGCACACTAAATCTGAAAACTTTAAGCAATGAAAAATATGATATATTCTTCCTAAAGAAACTTCCAGTAGGTCGGTTGAATAGATAGAGCGCGTAGAGGTAACTAACAAATAATCAAATTAACTTACTTTCACATTTATAATATGAGTGATTCTGGCGCTAATTAAAAAGTTTTACCGCTATATTTCTGATTTGGCAATAATATAAAGCGATCAGAAGAAAAATATAGTATCGACGTTAGAAGAGTAATAAAGAAGGACATATTAATTATAAAAATATAAGTTGCCAGGATATTTCAAATTTACTTCCATTACATTGTAAACATATATATATATATAAACTGTATATCATACGTTGATTTTTTTGATATAAAACCATGTGCACAAACAAATAGTTTGCGTGATGTTAAGTATCACTGCAGCCTATAGACGCTCGTAATATCACTAGACCATCCCTGTAACCAACCCTGTAACTTAAAGATAGTTACATTACATTACCATTACCCAGTACTTACAGCGTACAGTATTTAACTGTCCCTCCCACCCTTCTCGCTGGAACACAGCAATGCAAACACTGCTAGTTGGCGGTGGAAAAAGGTGAAAGTGAAGAACCAATACAGACAACCTTCCTCATTTGAACATTTTTCATCACACATAAGCTTCATGTTAAAAATTTTATGCCTGTAAAAATGCTGAATTAAATTAAAGATAATATTTACTAGAAAAAAATGACTTGTTGCTTTAGACGTAACTTGAACCTGCATCTTTCTCAAGCCGGGGGATTGCACTGTGGTTTTCTCAACACAAAAAGAACAGTAGAAAAAAATCAATATGTCTGCTAATGTATCCGCAGCACAGCTGTCGTTTAGTCCCCCGGAATCCCTGTTGAAGTCTGGGGCATTGACTATTTTCTATTAAATATAAACATATAATTTTATTTTTAAACTGCAGCTATAAGCTTATAAATAATGAAACAGGTTAAAACTTATTTGGTGTGAAAACACGCTAGACTGCATGATCGAACTAGTAATTACTCATGCCGAAGTTTTTTGCTGATAAACATTTACCATGCTTAGTAAAGCATAGCAAATGTTTTATCAGCAAAAACGCCGCTCAAGAGAGTCCACTCTACCTGTAACAACGTTTGTAAAACATTAATGCACGCCGAACAGCTAAAGAGACTACCTGTTCTGTGATGCAAATAGGGTAACGACGCTTTTTTGGCGCCGATGTTCGTTCCAGTAGATCACATTTGACATCGTTATCCAAATACATGCCATTTGTTTCTTTTTAACACAGTTTTATGCAAATATTGTTAAAGTATGTGTAAACTAATATAGTGGTCATACTAATTACCTTAACCACACGTCGTTCAGTTTCAATTGGATATTAATACGAACGGTGTACGAGTTCACGTGTTAGATAGGGCTATGAAATCAACACATCACTCTGTTGAGTGATGTGCTGATTCTTTTCCTATATAAGGCAAGTGGTTTTTATTCAAATGATTCGTTCTATGGCTCAATTTAATTATTCCGTCTACAAGATTTGCAAACAAGCAAAAAACCCAAGTGTACCCGACATTATCGTCATCATAGCAGCCATAAAACGTCCACTGATGGAGGCATCTCAAAGCAAGGGGGAAATTTGCCCAATATTGCCGCATTGGGTAAGTGTGGTGCCATTCATAGAGTGCCGCTACGCTTGCCCAGATTTGCGACGGGAATGATCCATCTTAACTTTTTTATACGATCAAACATTAGTTACATTGGTTACGAATTAACTAATCTCTACCTACGTAAAAATAAAATAATTTAGTTATAAAGTATGTTTTGTTGTCCGTAACTATATTTACATAAAACGACGATCTATTACATCGTTACGACACACATAGTAGCTTTAAGTAATATAAGTAACTTTTTACATCAAGTTGGTAAATATATAGAAATGCTTGAATGTACTAAGCATAAAACTCGCTCATTGTTTTAATCTATTCGCCAATGACAATGGATTGTTACACAAATGCATATATATTACGATACTATTAGCCTAGATAGAGTCTTATTAAATGGATTATTAAGTTTGTATGAGAAGATAACACTGTAATTTAATTCCAGCAACAGATTCTGTCAATTTATAAATATGGTTTGTACAATAATAAATGTACTTTACGTAAACCGATCACTATATTTACCGATATTTTACTTTTGCGGATATTATCACGTCAGCCTATAAACATCCACTGCTGGACATAAGCCTTACTAAACTCCGTCTACAGTGAGCGGTATTTTAGCACAAACCAACCTTAGAATTAAAACCTTCAACGGGTCGTCCGTCCATCTGCCGGGAGATTGTCCCATGCTGCGCTTTCCGGTACGTGGCTGGCAGTTGAGAAAATTTTCCTCCCATCACCCAACGGTTCGTTGAACTATGTGTCCCGTCCACTGCCATTTCAGCTTTGCGATTCGGTAAGCCATATCGACAAATTTCGTTCTCTTATAGATCTCCTCATTTCAGATTCAATCACATAGGGAAAATCTGTGCATAGCTTTCTCCGCCACTCGCTGACCGTGATCTTTTTATTAAGCCCTCAGTTAACATACACGTTACAGTGCCGTAAGTCATCACTGGCAAAACACGTACTCGCTGAAGCCTTTTTTCTTCAAACAAGTCCAGTTTTCAATATTTCTAGTATTGAAGACCGGAATCCTTGATACATTATACAAAAAGTAATTGTATTAAACATTAAAATACCTTCTCTTTTTATTGATTATTTCATAATAAAATAAATTTTATTATTTAAAATGATTATCAATATAGATAATAATACCCTTAAAACTGTTATACCGCGATTGTAATATCATGGAATCGAACTCTTGTTGAGTTAAAATATCATTATTTTTTGAAGATTGTCGTTAGTGGGGATCGAAGCCCCGACCTTTGGCGCACAAGGCAGGATCATATTTTTGAGTATTGAACGCGTAATGTAGTGATACGGTTAGCGTATATTAATTACGCCTTAATTAAGCTATTAAAGCTATTAATCGTAAAAAAAGGAATAATTTTTTCATACATAGTTTTTGAATAACTTAAACTGTTTATGCAGCACATGCGACGAAAGACCTCAAATGTGAATAATTTTTCCCGTTTTTGCAACATTTCTCATTGACGCTTCGCTCCTATTGGTCTCAGTGTAATGTTATATTGCCTAAAGTTTTTCTATAAATGGACTATCCAACAACAAAAGAATTATTAAAATCGGACTAGTAAATCCTGAGATTAGCGCGTTTAAACAAACAAACAAACACACTCTTCCTCTTTATAAAATTAGTATAGATACCTAATATACGAATAACAATAAATCTCAATTATACTGCAAACAACCAGTTTCCAGAAGGAGAGAATAGAAACGTAAGATTCTGAAGATGTAGTTGTTAAGTTCATATTTCATACGGCATCTATACACACATACATGCTGCATTATAAAGTATCCGTTATATTTTATGGCGGAATACTGAAACAATTTCAAGACGAAATGGAAATAATATCTGAGACGAACACGGCGTATGCGATTTCCAATTATCGATGCGCGATGCCAGCTCGAGAGTGCAGCCTGTGTCGAGAAATATTTCGATAAGCCTTCTATATACTTGCTCATACCAACGCTACACATTCCTCGTTCTAATCTCGCGTTATTTGAAAAACGAAAAATTTCACAAAATGAGAAAACTTTTATCCGCATAATTTATGTATGAAGAACATCCATTTGATTGGAAGAAATCTAACTCTGTAAGAGTAACTTTACGTTTATGCATTGGAGATAGTTTTAACCAAATCAAATCACATTACTTATTAAGACGTAAGAGGCGACTAAAGTAACCAAACCGACAGATGGCGGTATATCCATCTGAAACAGTGTAACTTATATGCACAGAGCGGGGATGGGTAGCAACGTCCGCTTCGCGAAAGCTACTCTCTACGATTTCCAACACGCTTGATGACGCTCAAAATCCCCATTTTCTTGGAGAGGCTTATGTCCAGCAATGGACTTTCAATGACTGATGATGGTGATATTATCTTTGGCTTTCCTAAGTAATAAGTCACATTGTAAAAGTTTAATAATCATTATGCCTATTAACACATATGAACGGAAATGTATGCATTTTCATGTTTGTATTACTCGGGTGATGTATTTATATAACTCATAATGTGTAATAATAATAAATATAGATAAATCACACATTGTGAGATATACGATGGGCCTTATACTTAACTTACATGTATTCAACATCCAGACACAGAACAATCACATATATTATCATGCAAATATTTGTCCTAGGTGGAGATCGATGACTTTTGGCGCCTAAAATAGGATCACGTCTATCTGTGCCATCGGGCTTGTCAAGTTTTAGCAGGCTATCATCTATAATGCGGTACATAGAGATTTGTAACACAATAATGCGTTGCCAACATACTCTTCAAACCGGTTCAGTATGTCAGAGCTATGTATTATCGATATTGTATATATATATATATAAATTACTATTGTTGATTAGCCTCAATAAATTACAAAGATGGTAGTTCAGTAGTATTCAAAATAACTAATGCTAAAATATCATGCATCAACGTGTGAGTTGTATGATTTTACAACATCTAAATATTATTGCCATTGATGTTTGCAAACGCATCAAAAGCCTGAGTATTTACTGTGAAAATTTCAGCCCTATAATGTTTACAATCGCTCCGCGTCGCGCAAACAGATAAATTGAGTACAAAATAGTCCACAGCAAAGCGGATATAGTTCTCGCATGAAACAAACAGCGGAGGTTTATGCAAATTGGGCTCCTTTGTATTTCGCCGGATTAAAATATAGTAGGAATTAGTTCCGTGTCAGATATCCGACCGTCGAGCCACTTGATTTTATTGCCGGCTACTTTATTTGAAACGTTTCTTCTATGTGTGTTCATTAGTTTGGATGGGAATGTGTTAAATAAATGACATGGAATACTTCTAACGTCGCATGGTACATTTATCATTAACCTTCCTCATTTTGTTAAATCCTTATTGCGGACGGTAAAATAGATAAGTTTCGTCACACAGATCTATTGAGTTTCTTATCTGCAGTATCTTGAGGTAGCTTGAAAAGCTATTACAGTAACTTAAAATGTATAGACCAGCTATATACTATAGCAATATAATATGCTATGTACACTTGTCAACATTACCATCGTCAAGTAACAATTACAAGAATTATATACATGTCATTGAGATTTACACAGAAATTCAAATAGATCATTTTATTAGAGGACGACGAGAATCATCTAGTTCTATCTTTGTCGATTTATAAATGAAAATCTTGGTTTTAAAGTTGGCCAAGTAAGTTTGCAATATTAGCAAAGAAATAAAGAAATGTATGGTTTTTGCTATTTATAGGATTTTGAAAATCTCAAAATCAATTTAATAAAAAAACGCCATTCACAAAACGTAGCTATACTCACACAAATACGATAAAACGAAAGTTTATAATTTTAGATCTTTTATACTCCTATATGTGAAAACAAGAAAACCTATTTAACAATCTCGTACAATTTGATAAATCCAATTAAATTTAGTCGCGTCTTTTGAGACCAAGCTAAGATATCGTATTCAGAGTCACGCTCTTATTCCCAGACTAATGATACTGAATGATGCGCAAGCCTGCATATTCAAGATACCGTCCCATCAGTTTAAAAAAATGGTTCTCCTTTCATACTAGGGAGTTCGCATAAAAGAACCCCTTCGTTATTCAGAATCTTTTAGCGATGGCCGGCGAGCAAGTTTATTGAAATGGTGGCAGTTTGGTGGACTTTCGTTACCTTTTCCCTTTGCGGTCAAAAAGTTACTATGAAGAATTACTAAATGATATATTGAACTCGAACTACATTATAGGCTAATATACAACACACCTATCCATTTATTTTATGATGCATTATTTAACGCGATCGAAACGGTGAATCGGATTAACTCATAGTATTTTGTTTAAATCGTTTAGCTGATAGCTCACACTGGGCTTTGATGTTTACAAAACGATAAATGTTTTTTTAGTTTTCTTCGAAAAAATACAATGCATACACGTTTACTTAGCAGTAGTGATGAATAAAAGTTATTAAATAAAATAATGAGTATCGGAAACGTAATAATATTTTAAATTAGACATTTCTACAACACAACAGAGCTACAATTATTATCATTATCATCATACCAGCTAATGGAAGTCTACAGCTAGACATAGGCCTACCCAATTATATTTTTTCCTTAATTGCGCTTTGGGAAAGCATAATATAAGTCTCTGCCAGTACCTGAAGGCAAATTACAGCTACAATACTGACTATAATACTAGTGTTGAGCAAAAAAGTTGCCGTGGGGTACCGGCAGAGTAGAATAGTACCTTCCCTGAACCAGGTGTCGTAAGAGTCAACTGAAGTACTGGAAACGACAGATGACGGCTTATCTATCCGAAACAGTGTAGCTAAATGCACAGGGCGGGGATGGGCAGTAGTATCCCCCCGGCGCAAAAGCTACGCTCTGCGATTGCCAACACGCTTGCCCAGCGCGGCAATTATGGACAAATCCCCCCTTTTTGAAGAGGCCATGAATGCCAATACCAAGAATCTAGCAGTGGAAATAAATTGCTGGTATGATAAACAAAAAAAAGTGCTACTAGTATTTTATTACTTTTTATAATTTTACGAAAAAATATGACTTGTTATATTTTATGAACAAGAGAATATGTAATACATTTTCCATTCATCATTTTTAGGATTTCGCCTGTAGTAGGGAAATCATATATCACAAACTCTGCGCGAATACTTAATTTAGTTTATTGTGGGGTCAACGACTCTAGCGTGTTAATAATTTAACAGGCTGCCGTGAAATACTGTCTAGATTATAATCTTCTTCTCTATATCTGGTGTCGTAAATGGCGTCTGAGGTGCCGGAACCGATAGATGGCGGTATATCAAGAGCGATACGCTTTGCATTTGTCCCACTAAGTAATATTAATAAAAGCACCTGAAACTATGAAAACTAGACCAATCTGATCCTACTAGAAATATTTTTATTGATGTGGGAAGTCCATTGTGTCTAAAATTATAGTAATAAGTTTATACGTTTCAAATCTCATAGATTAATCTAGTAATTTAACCTTATAGTATTTTACGATACCTTTATGATTTCAATGCATAAATCATAATTTGATAACTGTTAACATGCTCCACGAATTCATCAGCGTCTTTCCTGTAAGAATACAGATATAATACTATAATATCTACCATTTGCTATAATATTTACTTTTGTTACTTGCTGCTTATGTATGCTATCCATACTATGAAATACATTGATCCAATTTACCTGTATTTTTTAATATAAAATAAACTTTATTACTCGATGAAGTTGTAACTTTTAAATAGTGAAAGAAATTTTATGATCATTCTATTAGTTTTTGAGTAACATCGTAACATATGAATGATAAATCAACTCTATATGAACCTATGTCAGTACTAAAAATATAAATGGAGTAATGGTAGAGTCTGTTGTGAACTAACCAAAAATAAAGTTCATAGTTTTTCCAGATTATGGTAATCCATAGCTATGACTTACTTAGAGTAAATACCTCAATGAATAAAATCAATTAATTTCAGTTTTAATGATGCACAGCTATAAAACGATATATATTAGTTTTCACTGATTTTCCGCCTGGTTTTCAGCCTGTAAGTATTTAGGCTGAAATCGTATAATTAGAATGGTTTTAATTTTATACCAAAAGTAAAAACTTGGAGATAAAAGTTACTTAACGCGTCTCTTTTAATGTAAGGTATATAATATACACCTAGCGTGGGTGTTATACGTGTATTTGTCTAATTGCTTTACAAAATGTACCAATCCGATCCGCATTAAAAAAACAAACAAAACATTATAAAAAGAGGTTTATTAGCAACGACTTGCCCGCAGGTCATTCAATTTCCTGGCAAAGATATATTTATAATTAACTATATTGTTTGATGCTTCAAAGCGATTGCTTTATCATCGTTGATATCGGAACAAAAAGTTTATAATCGATGTGAAGTGGGTGGATTATTTCCACTTTCATTGAAATAAAGAACTTGATAGGAACTCCTACCGATTAGTACCTATTCAATACTTTATGATAAGTCGATAAAAATAAACATTTTAAATTAAACAAGTCTTAAATTAATTTTGGAATAACGTCATATTGCTGCACTATGTCATTAATTTCGTGTATTATTAAATAATATTTAATTGTATCTTTAGCATGAGGAAAAGTAAAATATATTTTATTTAAGGCAATGTATATCGATAATTAGTCATAGAAGTAAAAACATAAAACAATTTTAAGTATGATAAAATATTTTACGAATTTCGTATATATTTTTAAAAGTTACCTGACTATTTCAGAATATCAAACATTACCAGACAATTTGCTCCAAATGTAAAAAAAACCCTTAAAACAAAGATGGGCACCAAAATTTATATTTTGGAGAGCAAAATTGATTTAGGGATCACGCGTTAAAAGATAAAACTTTTCCAGAGTGAACCGTTTAAGCTTGTAAAATATTTGAACGATTTTATGTTACGAGGGAACTTCGGCCCCGTGCTCGAAGTTTGTTGTAAAAAAATGTTAGTGTTTTCAACACCACGGTGTTAAAATAATTTAAGGACACGATAAAGTTTAACAACCAAACGGTATTGATACTTGGAGAAGTTAATGGGGTCCCGAAAGGGCGATCAGGGCCTTTGTAACAAGCTAATCAACTTTATCTATGACTATAGCTATGTTAAAATCGAGTTATGGGAAATCTAATAAAGATTTTCAAAGATCTTGTTAATAAATCCTTTCTGAGAAATTGTTTGAAAAATCAATTCAAGTAAATATATAATATAAATGGAACCATTTCTTTGCCTTATAAAAATCTGTTTGAAATTATTAGCATAAAGCTTCTACTGTTGAATAATAGCCACATTTGTGCCACATTGACCTGCCAGGTGTTAGAAGATAGATTTTTTTTTTTCAGTTTTTTCCCAATAATAATTTTAACATATTTTTTTGATTATTTTTAAGTAAACCGAAAAAGGTAACTATTTTACTATTCAATTTCTTTGAAAAACTCCCTTTTCGTTCTAAACATATATAAAGGCAGACTAAATTATCCTCGAGAATTGCACAAACGCGAAGAAATGAATCCGTCTGTCTAATTGTTTTCATTTTAAATTGTCCAACAAATCGTATTTTAGTGGTCTCGATAAATAGAACATTTAAATTAAGATACTGGAGTGTGGCCAAGTAAATACTGGCTGGAAATCAAAGAGCTGAAATGTAGTAGAAAGAAAAACTTTTAAAACTGTTACATGACATTATACCCAACTGTTATTAGTAAACAGGTTTCATAAGTGTTGTTTCTAACTGTTAAAACTAGTTAAGACATAATAATATGCCTAATATGAACATATTTTTTTACAATATTTTTTTTATATATAATAGGCAAAGTTTAACCTTTATTTGGGTATGACATTGGGCTTTCCGCCGGTAAAAATGTTAAATAATAATATAATATTTAATATTGCCTTTTAATAATATGTATTACCTACTTCTAATCTTTAAACATAGGTTCCATCAATATAGATCTATTAAGAAAAAAACAATATTAACTTAATAATAATAATCTCTTACTAATATTCATGACATATCTTACCTGCTATATGTATTTCTGAGAACCGAATAGTTTTTTATCAAAGCTAGCTTCTATTATTTTCTTATTCTACGTTCAAGTTGCGTCGGTCTCCTTCGTTATGTTTGTTGCAGTTGTCCACTTTACTCGCTTTCAGGAACAAACAAGCTCGTTATGTGCTCGGAATGCCAACTTTTAAATCAAATATAGAGTGGCATTCATGCGAATTAACCCACATATTATTTATTAACTGGCATCAGCCTCAGTCTTGCGGGATGTTCTTATTTATAAAAAGGTTTAGGCTTTATAACAATGCATTCAATTGTAAGTAATGGAGCTTCAAGTGGTGATATTTATTATAAACATATCGTTTTTATTTAATAATTATGAATTAATGTAAGTAATATCTTTGTATACTATTGGCCTTATTAGCCAACTAAAAATAGCCCAAGGAGAAGATTGGAGAAGATTGTCCACTCCATAGCTCCTTGAGCTTTCTTGGGCTGCTCAGAGACTCTTTGCTCGATCTAATCAGAAATAAGGGAATCTGTAAAAGAACTAAAGTTAACGACATAGCCGGATTTACAAGTTGAAGTGGCACAGGAGTGGAGACGATCTGACTACAACAGCAGGTTCGCGCTGGAGGCAGGCTGCATACGATCGGTCCGATTGGAAATCATTTGGAGAGGCCTATTTCCAGTAGTAGACAACTTGCAGCTGATATAATGATGAATACTTTGTACGCGAGACAAATATTTAAACTAAATATTTCCAAGCAAAGATTTTCTCTAGTTAGTTTTATTTGTTAGTTTTTTGTACTTCTTTATTTTCTTTTTTAAAGAACTTTATGAACTTCTATGGGACCTAACTTAACAAACTAGTATAGAATTTATAAAGTTAAGCCTAGTAGAGCTAGGGCGTGTAAAATCAGAGACTTGGCTCTACACGGGAAATCAAATAATTTATTTATATGTATGATTGACTGATTTTAATCCATTTTTTTCCATTTAATCCATTTTACCAATCCATTTTTGAGTAAGTCTATATTTATTTATCGTTCTTATTATTCATAATTAATAATATACTGTAAACAGTAATACGAATATACGAAGCGATAATACGGGTATAGCAGACATATTTTGTTAAAGGGTATTTTTTCCAACATGGTTTGACGACAAACATTTGATTGAAACCGTGTATAAACGATAATCATTCAAAGAAGTAGATCAGGTTTTGTTTGCCTTGGTATCCAACTCCCACCTTTTTCTGCCGTCAAACAGTCGTTATTATATTGCTGCTGAAATATGAGAGAAGCAGTAAAATACTAGTTAAATGTGACATCCACATACTGTCATTAATTACATCTTTTTGGTAACACGAACCTCAACAAACTGCGGTGACGCCCGCCATTACGCTAGATGCTTGATTGCTAACTCAGTAAGAAAAAATGCAATTAAATAGCAATCATTTAAATAAGATTGAATAATAGAAATTAAATAAGAGAAAAAATAAGTTACATGTAGCTTTACTAAAGATATACTAAAGAATACTTAGATATTTACAAATATATATTACTTTGTGTCAAACGTTTAAAATTTTTACAAATATTACCACTTTATAACTACAATTTATGCAGTTATTAAGTAATTACATTATGTATAAAACTATACCACTGTCATTAAATATGTTATATTATAGGAAGGCGAAATAAAAAGCAATCTTTTAATTTAAGATCAAACAAAAAGTATAACAATATTTTTTTCTCTATAACGACTAATTGTAATGTAACAAAAATACTCTCAGGAGATGAGCGAATTAATCTGCTAATTGGAAATTCAGTCTTTATTGTTCTATTGGGGTTAACAAAGAACAGACCAGAGCAAATAGAATTAGATTTCTCGCTTACAAGTCTATTGGGTGCATTTGGACTAAGTAATTGTTTGTCAGCCATTAATCTTGAGAATATCCAACAAGGAGAAATCGATTGTAATATATTAGGTACTATTGACAACGATAATCTGGTAATGTATAACCTAACATAGTAAAGTAATATTTTTCTTTACAACTAGAAAAAATCGAAGCAGGCAACCGTCAAATACATTATCAACATTTATTATATATTACTATATTGTAAAATATATTTTATGTTCTAGTTGGATCTAATAATACTTCTTCTATCGTAGAAATCTCCTTGTTTTTCGTTATACCACACATTAATAAAAAGAAAAAGGACAAAAACAAGTGTAGTTTATTTTTAACTTTCCCGATTTGTGTTCATATATATCTTGTAAAATATTTATTGTATTTTGGCTTATATTTTAATGGTAACAATATAAATGTATAAAATATGTAATGTATATTAAGTTATTAGCAATAATAAACTATAAATATAAACTTCAAGTTAAATACATTTACGACTCCTGAATACTCCTGAACTTTTAAAATAAACTTACTTCAATCCGGTGTAATTAACTTAATTTAACTACAGCCACTCTTTGAAAAGTTACATCCAGACGTCAGTTAATATTAAATAAGATCGAATAATTTATGACAGACTTTAAAAAATAACTTTCCGAAAGTTTTGTTGGATTAAGTTAATACAAACAAGACTGAATTAGTAGACTAATAAACAGAAAAGTGCACGCCCTTGATAAGTTTGTTACTTTCATAACTAAATTAAGATAATAATTACAAAATTTTTACATATAGAACTATGAATATTTATTAATACAAAGATACTGTGTAATTAACAACCCGTCAAACTAATAAAGGAGGTAAAGGTAAGGAGGAGAAATGAGAAAAAAACAATCCTTTAAATCTTTAGTAATCTAGTCTAATTTAAAACTAGTCTCATGTAAGTTCAAAATATAATTAAATAATCATAATATTTTTTAAAATACCATTTAAGTAGTTTACTATGGTCTTAATATATATTAAAAAATAAAAAAAATCTATGTTTACAGATCAGAGGTTTGGACAACTGCCTTGAAAAGATTCAAAATATATTTCCTATTAGTTACATCCATTTGAAACAGACAAAGCAGGGCGGAGATGTGCAGTAGCAACAACGCGTCGCAAACTACAATTATTATCACTACCATGGATAAAAATAATTAATGAATACTTTTATCATAATAACAAATTCATTGTAAATACCACAAGGTGATGTATAGATCACAGAAGGCATAAGGACGTCACAATAGATCTAATAAATAAGTATATTTGTTTAAGTACATCGCTGTAGGTACAGATTAAGGGTGAGATGGGTATTTCTCATGCACCCCACTGAGAGGGGTGACTCGAGATAAGCTTTAAAATGCAACATATGCCATAAACATTTTTTATTCTGACTATTACCGCAGATATCCCCTTTGAAAGACCTTGCAAATAGGCTTTATTTTTTTTATTTGATGTCTTATGAGATTAGAAACAACATATACGCTCCCATGTAAATGTGATGCACTGTAATACGACGTGTCACGACTACGTCTTTGATCAGCATCTAATGCTATATTTGTAAGGAAACATAAACACATAGTATATAAATAAAATATTATATAGACATAAATATAATATCATATATTATGTGATTATTTTCTTGAGATGTAGATCATATTTAAGTTGTAAATGCCGATCATTTTCTATCTAACTAAATAAAATATTTTAATTATCGTTATTAACTTAAATAACAAGTCATGAGTCCAAAGTATTATTAGGTTACGTAAACTAATTAACCATATTACCTGTATAATGAGTCTGAAATTAAATTACTGAATAATGGATGCCTATAGTTTATAAAACCTTTTAAATACTTTTTAAAAATTTAAATAAAACCTCTTATTTGATTATTACTTTCATCTTAGCAATATTCAAAGAAACATTTATTACAAAAGCAAACAAATCATCTGTATTCCGCTTAACTTTCAAATTGATCAGAATAAGAAATAACAAAATATAAGTTCAAGACAATAACCTTCTACCAATATTTAGCCTTCAAGCGGGTTCATCTGAATGTATGCCAAAGACCGGGTTACTGACATGTCATGTCCTAGAAACAGCTGGAGCCTAAATGTCTGGTTTTGTCGCATTACCAACATTGGAGACCATAAAATCACACAGTAAAGAAGATAATTGCCAATAAATAGCGTTATGGACGTTACAAACAAGACTTATACGCAGTATTCAACCTATTCCGTGCCAGATTCATCTGCATAATATATACATTTCTAACAATATGAAGAAGGTACTCATTATTATATATGTAGGCTGAATGTGGGCTGAGTAACTCAAGAGAATTGATTTGCTTCTTCTAGTGGAATTAAATTGTACCCAAATCAGATTACTTCATCTAATTTCGAAAGAAAAGCTATAGATACGTATAAAACTTTTCGATGAGGAAAATATTACAATAATTTAATTAATCACCTACAACCCATCATTTTGATAAAAACGGTATTAAAGAACAACCGTTTCTGCTTATAGGAACAGACCTAACACAATAAGGATTATAACATAAAATCTCGAATTTAGACCTATATATATTAATTTCAATACTGGATATGTAAATTCAGTAGACAGTTTCTAATACATGTCTTTACTTACGCCATAGATTTTATACTAAAATAGACTTAATATGTAATTATACTTAGTGTATTTTTGGTGTAATAAGGTCTACATGTACTATTTTTTTACTTCAGCGCTAGCTAAAGGCACATAGTGTGGTTAGTTTTGCACATTTGTCAGCATTATTTCTCAGACTAAGTGAGAGCTGTCCTTTTGACAGTTTTGCTCGCTGCCTCCCTTTACTAATACTTTGTGGGAAGGCTCAGTTATGTAACTTTGCTAGTTAGTAATCGCTTGCCTATAACGTTTCTATAGTATATATACAGTATTATGAGAAATAACGTCACAAGTTTTGATAAAAAGTAATCAACAGCATGTATGTGTAAAGGTCAGATTTGTTTGAAAACAATGAGGTGAGGTGATTCATATTTTTTCTGAATCTGGTTTTAATGTTAAGCCATATAAGCATTGACTTGTAAAAGAACCCCGAGTTGAATCAACTGAACTTTCAGAGTTTGTCTTGAAGGCTCGAGGTTTAAGAGTTTGAGTCTTCAATACAACGAATCAGTACTTGAGCCTTTCTTACAATAGTGAATATTATAACTTTCTACCAGCAAAAATCTTCATATATTTTAACTGAAAACAATATAATTATTTTTAAGTATAACGTAACTAAAAAATATTATTTTGTTTTTGATAATAAATTAATAAAACATTTTAACATTCTCTTTATAAAGCTAAAAACAGTGAATGAATTAATTAGTGCCCAAAAGTAATAATAATAAAACGGGCCCGATGGCGTGCTACATTTATTGTGCGCCAAAGGTCGTGGGTTCGATTCCCACCCAGAGCAATTATTAATAAATATCATATTAATATTTGTGTTTGTTCTGTGTCTGGGTGTTAAATATATGTATTTAAGTAGTATATTTGTGATTCCTGTTGTCTGGCGTCCGTAACACAAGTGCTTTTAGCGACTTACCACAGAGTCAGGTTAATGTATGAGATGTTGTGGGAATTTATTTATTTATTATTTATATAAATGCATAAATCTATATTTATATCATATGCATTTATTGCGTTTATTTATACAAATATGTATGCCACGTTTATTTATTTTGTATATATATTGCCTGCACCACTATGTATATATATTTTTCAGTTTTGTGTAATGGTTGACTGGGAGATAATGCCATTTGGCATTAAGTCCGCCATTTGTACATTTTGTAACATTTTGTGCAATAAAGTTAAATAAATAAAAAAAATAAAAATAAATCTATCATTTTTTAATCTATAAGTATCAAAATAAGCGTTTGAGAGCGAGGGGCTTATATATAAAAGATTAATCTCATTAAGATTTACACTTATCTCTGTTTATTTTCGTAGTGACAACGGAAATTGCACAAATCGTATCGAGACGAGCGTGGACGAATAGCGACTCATTTTTCTCTGTACCTCCGTGTCGCCTCCGCAATAAAACATTCATGAATAAGGGCGGTATTCTCCATTTCCCATAAAAGGGGACTTAGATTCAGCAAATTGGCTATCTTCGATTGTCAGTTCTACAGCGAATTATCATACAATAACCTTATGATAGGTACAAAAAATATTAATAAATAGCACATGCTAATGTATATCTAACTAGAAATTTAGTAAAAAATCGTACTCGCTGTAGACACGAGTATAAAAATACAGCGAATGTTACTCAATCAGAATTGCGTTTATATAACTCATGTTACATAAATTTCATCTACCTATATCAGATTGAAAAAAATAAAAACAAATCCGAGAGACGAGACGTCCCGAACATCCATCGCAGGACCCCCTCTCCCCTTTCGCCCGCACCGTCGCCTGCGGAAGTGACGCGAACTATGCCAGCGTGGCGACGGAATGCCGGCCATTCGAAAAGCCCACACACAGAGACATTTTCCGCGATAAGCGCGAACGCTAATAAATTCGAACGCGAGGCGGTGACGAAACAAAAAGCCTATTATACGTCTTTATTGTCCTCCATTTGTCGCGAGTATTTCACTAAATTTATACAGAATTTGCATTTACAAGGAATGAATAGAATTGATTTTTTTTTTCACAAATAAACTATTCATGTAACATACATGAATAGTTTATTTGTGAAAAAATAAAATTTAATATGTTTTTATTTTTTGTATACGCAGAAGGTGATTTTTTGCAGGAAAGGTAAATAAATAATATTCCGAGCTCAAGGAAGTCGCTGCTTTACAAAATTACAGCTCTAAAATATGCAGGTAAATAAGTTGTACGGGGAATGGGTTCTGCCAGCGTACCTTAGCGTTAAACCTCGGTGATATCTATTATGAATGCTGAGAGAACAGAAAAAGAAATATCCGCTTAAAGTAAGCGTTTCCAGCGCAAACATGTTTATACGTCAGATTTATGTTTTCTGATCCATCTGCCTTGCCGTCTCGCATAATATTGCGGACGGACTTGAAAAATAATAAAGGAACAGAGATAAGGTTTTCGTCTGCACTGAGGGAAACGACGGAATTGAGTTGGAAGAATTTTATTTTTCATTTTCCTTGAACCAAACACAGATGAATCTATACCAGGTTAAGTGTTAGATTAATTTAGTTATGCACATTTTTACTTTACGCTTGCTTAGGTTACGGTAGACAGGTTATATAAATAAATTATGATATGGTGTATTATTATTATTATAAATATGAAAGTAACTCTGTCTGTCTGTCTGTCTGTTACGCTTTCCCGCTTAAACCTCTCAACCGATTTTGATAAAATTTGGCACGGACAATCTTTAGACCCTGTGAATAGACATAGTCTATTTTTTAATTCGAAATAAGAGTTGTAAGGGGTGGAAAAGGGGGATGAAAAGTTGAATGGTTCTATCGCTATTTTAAGAGCTAGAAACTTGAAACTTATTTTTCAGGCCATTGATTCGATATAAATAAACATGACATTCAAAGTTTATATAAGTTAAGGTAAAGAGGTATGGTACCCGATAAAACTATTCCTCGCGGATGAAGTCGCAGGCACAGCTAGTTCTCAATATAACCTCGACATAAGAATTGATGAATTAGAAAAACAATTAGCTTTCAATTAGCCTTCAGGTGCTCAACAGGCTTGTGATTTAGAAAATGTTTTATAACGGTTTGCAGAGCAAGTGAATGGTGCATTCCGTTGCATGTTTACAAAACAGCGTATTTTCATTTCAAATACTACTGCTCGGTTTCACAGATCCAAACCAACTCCTAATTACTGTTCACAAGATAAGAAAAGCAAAAACTGAAATAATCCGGCAGACTGGGATTAAAACTAACGTGTACATAGTTACGAGTATAAAACAAGCGAACGATAGGAATAATAAAAATAGGTTTTTACCGAAGCAAGTTTCTTCGGGCATCCAACCGAAGAAGAACCAATTTCTGAGCCGATGCGGAGCCGTTTTGTTGAAAATAGCTTTCCTTCAATCTGCATTTTCTTGCTGATTTACCAACTTTCATACAGAACGGGAACTTTGGATACCTAGCGGACGGAACTTTGGCGACTCGACACATTAAATTATTATTAAACTTCATTCAGATTCGTCGACAAGAATTCCGCGTTGTATTGTTGAGAAGTGTATTTTGGGCGGGATTATTTTGATGTAACGGGTTAAGTATTTATAACCAAATATAATATATTAAAAAGGTAATCATTAAAATTTTACGTTGAGTAAAAACAGAAAAGGGTCGGTGTCTATAAGTAATACTTTAAATTGAGAGAAAAAAAATATGGTTATTTTTGCCTCACAAATTTGGCGTTAAGCATAAAACATACTAACGATAGCTCATGGTTTAGGTATATGACTAAGATCCAAGCAAGCAAACCACGGACTTAGTTTACAGGTAGTTTCCTAAATTATTTTGTACAATGACATATTAAATAACGCTTTATTTTCTTTTTCATTTGCTTTTTTATTATGATATCACCCATTGATATAGCCATTGGTAAATAGCTATAAATTCTATTTAAAAAATATTAATTTATATCAATATATATACATCGCGCTGTGCACATAGCATTGTACTGTTCCGGTTCTGAGCTATGAGCATAACTTCTTTAAATGTCTCCCTCCACGGCCCTTTCTGACACTCCATAACCACAATCATTTCACTTACATACCTTTCGTACAGCAATCGTTGCCCTTTGAACGAATACCAACCGCACTAGTACAGACGGGCTCGTTCAGTCCTTCGATTTTCCAATTAACGATTAACGATTTTGGAGACATCCAACAACATAAACTCAGAAGCGCTACCAAACCTCAGAAGCGCTATCAAATGGTAGCCGTCGGTTCCACTTCGATCCCATAGGCACAGTTGTTTGTTATTGAACGGCCTCGCCCATCACTTCAATGGCATTGTAATTGATGTTTAGGTCATGCAACATCAGGTTATCTGTAAAAAAAAATAACTACAGACACTCTCATCATCACTCACATCTTGCATTTGCTTTAATTATAGGGTAGTATCATCATCATATAATCCATAAAACGTCCACTGCTGGACATAGGCCTCCCCAAGAAAGAGGGAATTTTTCAAATAATTGCCGTGCTGAGAGTTGTCGTTTGTTGGCAATCGAGAATTACTACGGGCTTTAGCTACGAGAATGCTTCTACCCTTCCACCCACGCTGTAAAATATGTGTGACGCTGTTTCGAGATATACTGATATCTCTTGGTTTCAGCAATTCTTACAACACCTAGTAAGAGGGTTGTATTCTACTCTGCCTGGAGGTACTTTTCTACATCCTACCGCATATATATACATACGGTACACAATCATGATAAAGATAATGGAATTCGTGAACAAAAACTTTAATAATAGATTTTCTAATGGCCTCTGTCCAACGTCTTGCTGTTATAATATACTTTAATAGAGAGCAGAGACAACAAAATACTATACTGATAATATTATGAACTAATACTATTTATTCCTTTTTCAATACATAGAACTATGTGACTGAAGAGGCAAATCATAATCGTCATCATATCAACCTTTGGAAGTCCACTGCTAGACATAGGCCTCCAAAATAAAGGGGGAATTCTGCAAAAAATGCAAGCGTGTTGGCAATCGCTGAACGCAGCTTTCGCGACGAGGACGCTGCTGCCCATCCCAGCCCTCTGCGTTTGAGCTACGCTGTTGCGGATAGATATACCGCTATCTGTTAGTTCTGGTACTTTAATTGCCCCTTATGACACCTGGTACAGGGGGAGTTACTTTTTTTCTCTGCCTAGTACTGCACGGTTTAAGTGGCGAATATTCCATATTATTGTTTCCAGCTCAGATAATAATTTGAAAACGTGCTCGCTACATATAGTCTGTAAAATTCCCAATAAATACACTTTTTACGTAAATATTCCATTAATAAAGAGTTTAACCGTAACACATGTACAACACAACATTTACCCGACTCAATTCGTATTAACACAATCAACCGACTCACCGTAAACGATAGCCTCTTGAATATTTATCCGGGTAAATAAAACAGGTACTTCATATCATCGTTACTGGCACGTTCAGGCTTGCCTCGTAAAGTCCAGAGTTCGATTACACACAGGCGCGGGCAGCCGCGAATTAACTACCGACAGGCCGTGACGTGACTTGACTACTCAAAAACGTCGCCACTGACGACAAAAATTGAGGACACACATGGGCTTACAACGTTTCGAAGGCTGGCACTTAAACGTAGACCCTGCAAGATGAGCATCCTTGTTGAAAAGTTGACTTAGTTTACTAAGCATCGTGTTTATGTAGTTATGTACTTAATTTGAACTAATATCATAGACAACGTTAATATCTACAATCAAGTCTAAGAAAAAGGTTAAAAATTTACCGAGGACTAATAAGTTATACCTAGGACTTAGGACTAGGGTATTATTTTTGTCAACATTGGGCTATGGTTTATGTTTATGACGTAGGTGAAGTAATAATTTCCTGAATCTCAGACTACTCATAATAGTTCACTTCTATATATGATATATAGACTACTTTTTAACGGCAGTAAAATGCTGTTATAAACTTTCAAAATGTTTTATTTGACGTTTCATGTTCAAAATTAACTAAAGATATTGATGAAGTAGTTACAGTTTAATTAGCTGTTTTAAAGTAGTAAAAATAGATAAATAGTTCGAGTGCACTTGTTGTTTTTTATATTTATGTAAATTAATAAAGCCATTATCATCGTAATAGGGGCCCGCTAGATTAGCAAGCTGCAGTGGTAGCGGCCGTATAAATCAGTCGGCGGAATAAGATCACGCTCGATGCAGGCCATATCTAACCGACTCTATTGGAAAGGCCTATGTCCAACAGTGGACGTCCTAGAGCTGATATCATGATGATGATGATGCGCTTATGTTATTGAGATAATTAAATCATGCTTTCAAAATAAATAATGTTTTCAAAATAAATAAAAAACTTTCGTATTAAGCTCAAATGGCTACCTATTCGACTTCGCAGGGACGCTCATGTTGTCTCTTTGCTATACAAGCTATTGTTTTGTCCTTTCCCTCCTACTTATCTTAAAAGTCGCTTTGTGTTCCTTAGGCCATGAAAAATCCCTAAGATCGTCAGAGAATTTAACAGATTAAGCTGTTCGTTTGTGGAGTGCGCTCCCTCTTGAAGTGAGATCTGCTCGTTCTCTTTCTATTTTTAAGAGAATGGTAAAGGAGTATTATCTGTCACTTTGATTTTGCTTTTTGATTCTGTCACTTTCCTTGTTCTGTAACTTTATCTTTTATATGTATTTGAATGTATGTGTATTATATGTATGTTAATTATTATGTATGTATGTACTAAGTGCACCTCAAACTTCCACCAGCTTTAACATTATTTCTATCTAAAGGTTGCCTGTAAGAAATTTCATTTAGCGATTAGGCCGCCTCTTGTACCTAGTATTCCATGTTTTTGTAATGTTCTTGTGTTGTTTTCATTGATGTACAATAAAGAGTATATTATTATTATTCTTATTATTTATGAAGTCGAAACTGTCACACATACATATTATAAACTAAACGGATGTGGTGCATGCGAAGTAACTGAAACACACTATTATATCCAGCACTATGCTGGACTGATCAAATTTGCACAAGAAGTAACAGTAGTAGCTCCAAATTGGTTTGCCTATTGACTATCTAAGATTGGCTCCAATAACTATTTAATCAAAGTTCCTCTATTAACAACAGTTAAAGTTTATCAGAACTTAAAAGTCTAATATTGGATATAGCGTCCAATGAATATTTTACATATTATAATTTAATTAATAGAATTCCAGATTGTGCTTCTACATATCAGGTATACGTTATCAGAAAGACAATACTAGTTAGGGTTTAACGGAATGCCAATACAAAGAAAGGTCAGGGTTTTATAACTAATTCATTTAAGTAGCTATACAATACAGATTTCAAGCTAATAACAACTTAAAAAATTAATAATATCGTTTATTTATTCGAACTAATAATATCGTTTTAAAAAAAAATCCGATAGAAGTTAAAGAAAATGTAATAAATCTTTACATCCAACTAATATTTCTAAAATAGTTAATTACTTAAATATAATCTAATAATAAATTAAATTCATAAACTGATTCGCATATTTATATATAATATTTACCATGCTATGCCATAAGTTTTGTACAAGACACATAATATATTTTTAGTATTAGTTTATCATCACCATCATCGTCTTTACAGCCATTGGAAGTGCACTGCTGGACATAGGCCTCCCCAAGAAAGAGGGAATTTTGCCCATAATTGCCGCGCTGGGCATGCGTGTAGACAATCACAACGGGGATGCTGCTGCCCATCCCCGCCCTGTGCATTTAAGTTACACTATTTCAAATGGATATACCCCAATTTGTTGGTTCCAGTACCTTAGTTGTCCAGGTGGACCAGATAGGGTCCCCTGTACCAGGTGTTATAAGACCTGGTACAGAGGAAGTACTATTCCACTCTGCCGGTATCTCATGGTTAAGTATTATTATCGGACATTATTTTTAAGTACTGTTTAATGAGGTAGACTTCTTTCAAAGATCTTCTGCATTGGTACCTCACTTTTACCTATTTTTACCGCTAAATAGTACTCCTGTAGTATCCAGTATTAATACTCCTGTATGCTGATTTGAAAAGTGAGAGAGGCATTGAAATTACTGGTAGGCAAATCGCTAGTGATATCCATGTTTGCTCACTTCATAATATATAGTTAAGGCTTTTCCAACAACTAAGTTCTTTACTTATAACATACAGGAAAAAGTTATTGTTTCCTATTCCTTAAAAATGCAACCTTTTCCTGAGTAATAAGTATATAATAATACGAACTATTACTTTTTCTACAACAACAGATAAAAATAATTAGACGCATTAGATCTAAACCAATTAGTGGCTTTTGTTAAGCCTAAACGATTCAGTGAAACACGTAAATTACTGATTTGTCTAAAAAGGCCCAAAGGAGGCATCGGCCGAAATGGAGAATTAAGCGGCCCCCCGGGGGAAATAATAAACCCTGCGTTTATGATCTTAGAACGTACTTAATATTTCACAAGTCTTTGTCTTAGTTGCATAATTCAATAAAAACTCTTTTTGCTCGCAAAGTTTTAGTATCCTTTTTTGTAAGTTTTTATTTGTATATTAACTTTTTTACCAACAAAATTAGTTATAATATATATGTGTACATAACGACTTGCAAGGTAAAATATAAGTAATTTGTATTAAGTTCGTGAAGATTCTGTTATCTTGAGGAAAATTTAGATTTTCATGCCACAACTTAAAGTCAATAAAGAATCTGTGTTCTCTCTAGTTAATATTTTGCTTCGCTCTATTCTATAGATACATTACAATACAATACATGTATCTAATACATTGTAGCAGGCTTGTTTGCTTCTATGTAAATACATACAAACATTTAAGTTCAAGTAACAACTAAACTCTTTTAGTTTGATCGTACATATTAGAAAAATGAAGACAAGTCTGAGCAACCTACATCAGAGATCCTCCCAAAAAGGTTTAAGACGTTTGCCATGGCTGTTATAAATTTTCAACCGTGGAAAAGCACAGACACACACATATAAATTATAAACGACAGAAAATGCGAGTGACGTCATATGTCAGTACCTCGAGTGTATGTCATTTTATCACTTCAACATTTTAAATTTCTCTTCAAGAAAAAACTGTTTTGGTTTTTAACGTTTAAAATTTTAATTACATTTAACTATTATAAACATTTCTTGTATTTTAAATTGCTGAAAAAAAATCAAACCGAAATAGCTATGGACACTAATCACGCCCAGTAAAGCCGTGAAACACCGACAGCTCCATTAAATTCGGAAAGGAAACAATTTTTAAGACACAATGCCTCCCCACTTCCCATGGCAAATCAGCTAATGGACAAAACGTGACGGGAATTCGGCCGTTTGCAAAGGAAAAAACCGATAAGTATGAAAATTAAGTTCACCGAGGCAAATTACTTTTAGTTGGAGCTCAACAGGTATCAATCTCAAGTTGGATTAAGATTATTACGCAAATGCGACGCCTCTGATTAATTACTACAATAATTGTAATTCATTGGGTGCCATTTCACAACTTAGCCGGTAGAAAGGAGTTAATAAAACAGGATTAGTACTATGATTAGTTTACTGCGGCAAAACTATTCGAGTTTAAAGCTATAACGATTTAATACAGATAAACTGACAAAAAGGCTTTATGCTGAACCATGTGTTCATGAAGTGGATAATGAGTTTGAAATTACATCATATTAGTTAAACATTAATTGAAGATTCGTATCAATAAAAGATATCACAGGTCTAAAGACTATTTAGTGGTACTAAATAAATCAAATTTAATGTAATAACATTTAATAGCAGGTCAGATACTAGATTATTAGCAAAAGAAAAAGTTTAATACTATCTTATACTTTTGTATATTTTTGATATGAAAATGAATAACCACATCTTTTTTTTCGTCTTTTTATCATGTCAAACAATCTTAGTCCAATGATAGACTTTAAACTTGTGTATAAACATAAAATAAAACTGTATTAATCATAGACACAAACTGTTATGACAAATTTAAAGATCGATAAATTAGATCTATTCCAGTTAGGTTTATGTTATAAAACAGGGTCTTCAGCGTACAGCATTTGTTTGTTTATAACTAAGAAATAATTTGATTTTATTTGGTAAATTATCCATTTATATCCTTCAATTATCCTGCACTATATTTATATTATACTCAGGATGTAGAACGAAAATCTAGCTGCATCATAACCAAAGTTACGCGATGATAAAAAGTTATGTATTTAAATAACATAACACTTTCTAGAACAAATTTTACTATTAAGTTCCGCTGCATCGCTTCCATGCCAGGCAAATAGTACACACACATCCACTGTACAATGCAGTATACACAGACGTAGTAAAACCATCTTCAAGATAGATATAGATAGAGTAAATATCACCAAATACACTTTGCAAATAACTATTATGGCAAAAACATGAATGTTAAATTAAATACAATAGTACTTTTTCTCCAGTGACATATAGTAGACGACATAGCATAATACGCGTCAAGTTTGAATATAAAGCAGCGGTGACAGATCAAACAATCTGAAAAAAATTACATTCAATTTTAAACTCAATCGCTCGTTCTTAAAAATTCATATCGATTGTAAAGTTTGATAGATTCGGGTATGTTGATCTATTGCTTTGTGTTGCTATATACATTTGCAGTGTAGTATGAATAGTCTCCATAAGTAACATAGGAATCAAAATTGACTAAATATGAATGAATACTAGTAAGAACATCGAAAGGAGATCCCACGCTCATAACGGTTCCTAATTCCTTATACCGACCACTAAATGATAATGAAATGTTTACTGCCTGATTACTTTATTTTATTATTAATTTACTAAAATCTGTATTTAATTACAATCTTCAAATTTAAACAAAGATAGACGTGTACGAAACATACCAGTCGTAGAATCGTAGATCAGTGGTCCGCATCCTGAACTACACTGAGATATGGTCTATTTGTTTCACTGTGGTATACATAAATTCCATTTTGTTGCTATTTTCTCTTGTTTAGTTTATAGTGTGTGCTGTAAATTCTTGTGGTTGCATCTATCTATCTATCACGCTTCGCGGATACCGGTATTTGATAAGTTCTTCAGTGAGGATTTCCGCAGATGTCTCAAGATTTGTCGGTTTAAAATATATTGTGAATTGCAAGAACATTTTCAGGTTCACTTCGAAAATGAGATGTGTACATCAATATTTGTTCAAATACGCGTACTGCCGCCTTCTTGTCTAGCGATACCGCCTCCATGCAGCCGCGTGAACACAACCTTAGAAGCGACAAGATGGTAAGATTTAACTCAAGTCGCATGTCGAGACATAAGATGTCATCATTAATTTTCAGTGTTTTTTCGCTCTTTGTAGGAAACATTCGTTAGTGTTTGGTTGTAGTAGTAAAAGATAGGGATCTTTTGATCCCCGTCCGCAACATTTTTGTTTGTTGTGTTTGTAAAAAATAAATTACATAAGTTGAATACTTATATATAATATAAAGTTGTATAAAATTTAGTTTTTTATAATTATACCGGGTCGATAAACAAGCATACAGTTCGCGTGATACAAAGCGTCACCGCAGCTTATGCTCGTGTTACCACATGGATATCACTAGTTGCGATCCTTGTGATTCGCAGATATTGTCACATTACCCAATAATTTCACTGCCTCTTCACTTCCCTTCAAACTGGAATACAGCTATGCAAACACCGCAATTTGTCGGTAGAAATAGGTGAGAGTTAGATGGCAATACAGACGACAAAATTGTATGATGGCTACCTCATGTAAAATTTGTATTTATTAAGTCATATAAGCAACATATTTTGTGAACAAGGACTGTATTAGTATTAGTTGCTGTGTACATTTTTAGGTTATGTCAATATTTTCAGAGAACATATAATTCTTTTTAAAATAACAAGACCCAACCATTTTATCCTTATCATCACTATTTATTTCTCATATATTCGATCTGGTTTACTTTTTCCGTTTTTCAAACATCAAATAATTATTTTGGTAGTAGTGTCTTATATAAAATTTGAGATGTGTTACATTTCCAATAAGTTTTAGCTATTTTACAACTAACTGATAGAGCTTACCGTAAAAATAATTTTTGACAGGCCCAATGGCATAGTTTGTAGTGCGAAATCTATCTATCTTGTGCGAGAATACGCACAAGATATGATCACTACCAACTGCGCCAACGGACCTGTCATGTAGTATTGTATATGTAATGCGCCTATTATCTGATTTCAGTAACACAAGTACTTAAGGCTACGTATGTCAGATATAGGTCAAAGTATGTGATTTTTTTTTGTTCTAAAATAAAACGAATTAGTTATGATTATTTCGTAATAAATCATACATATGTATGATTGAATGCATTATGCCGTGAGGCAAAATATAATAACACCTCTTCCTGCACCAGGTGTCGTAAGAGGCGACTAAGGTACCAGAACCGACTAATGGCGCTATATCCATCCGAAACAGTGCAGCTCAAATGCACAAGGCAGGGATGGGCAGCAGCATCCCTATCGCGATAGCTGCGCTCTGCGATTGCCAACACGCTCGCCCAGCGCGGCAATTGTGCTCAAAAAGCCTTAATTCTTGTAGAGGTTTATGTCTAGCAGTGTACTAATATATATGTATATAGTATATAATATATAGTATGTAATGGTTGGTATAATGTTGTATGATTTATTTTATATAGTCATAAATATGTATGGTTTATTTAAATACGATTCACTCATCGCCTACTGCGTTTATTTTTGTACAACGGTAAAATTACAATTAATAATAGGTACAACCATACAATTATTAAAAAAAATAGTAATGCTATATATATGCCACGTATAATACGATAATCTTTTAAAAAGTGATTACACTAATAGCCAAGATTTGCCGTCATTAAGCTATGAATATTTCAAAGCCTTATTGATTTACGGCCAAGTAGCGCAGCTGTTGTAATTCTTGTATAAATCAGTTTATTCGATTCAATTAATACTTAGATTAATAAAACTACTTGTAGTCGTTTTAGATATGGCTTTCTTTTATTAATTACTTTTACGTTATGCATATTTACAAATAGTAGAGTATATATATTAGAGTAAAATATTACACGCTCGCAACCCTCTGCGATTATCCGCGTAGTTCCGCTTCTTGAAAGAATAAAAAACATTGAAAGTTGCCATGAAAGTCCAAATATTTGAATTCTCAAAAAAGGATTTCGGCGATATTCATTATTAGAAAATTATAATCCGAATATATTATTTTAAAAACAGAGCAATTGCGTTCTAATTTTGCACCACCCTTTTGCCCCCTTAAAGGATAATTTTCGAATAATATTTTACACGTGTTTCATGACTTTCAATGAAGAACCTTCATACTGAATTTCATAACTTATAAAACGTCAAAGTTTCATACTAAGTTTGCACAGGAGTGCAAAGAAGTTAGTTTAGGCCCAGCGTTGATATGTCAGTAAGCTTTATTTTATATATATATATATATATATATTATACGGGGTAAACGAGGCAACGAGTTACCAGCTAGTTAGTAATAAGCGTCGCTCATGTACACCTAGATAAACAGGCGCGTTGCCGGACTTTAAGAAGATAATAGTTTTTGCCCTTGAAGGTCCTTAAGTCGTAACGGCCTCAGAATACCGACGCAGAGAGTTTATTCCATAGAATCGTAACATAGCGGTCTAAGGGATAAAATGGAGACGAAATCGCGCAGTGATTCACCACTCGAGTCATCCATCGATGGTGGGATGATATAATAGACGATTGCGGATGGTAAGGTGTAAAAACTCAGCTGTAGGCAACAAACCGAACAACATCATGGAATATTCCCCGTGATTAAGGCGGTAAAATATACAGAGACACTCAGAAACGTCAGAGTAGGGCTCCGACAATTCGAGCAGCTCTACGTGGAGTACGGTCTACTGGCAGGAGTAACTACTGGAGTGCACCGGCCCAGAGATGACAACAGTATTCCATGTGGGACCTGACCTGTGAATTGAAAAGGTTCAGGCGGTAGGTTGGCTTGAAATACTGCACTGTTCTAACAAGCACATCCAATATTCTTGGAAGCTAGTTTAGCTTTTCCTTTAAAGTGACCTCTAAATTGAACATCACTTGAATTGTCGACAGCAAGAATTTCAATAATCGGACTGCTATCAAGGGAAAATCCTGCAAAGTTGAGCACCATGACGAAGGGAAGTTTTTGCGGTTAAAGGGGTTGATTTGGACTAAATTAAGTCGTCCCCAGTCGGAAACACTTGTATGTGTTTTCGATTTTGGACACAAATTTGATTCGACTTTTAATGACCTTCTCCACAGATATATTAGTACGGTATCGGTCGTAAGTATGAGCATAGAGAGCATCCCCAGTACTTTCAACCGTATAATAATGAAGTACACAGTTAAGAAGTAAGCCATTGATATGCATAAGGCATTCACAGGCATCAGGTTGGAGCTTGAACCGTTGATGTCAACTTTATAGCTATGCCCGGAAAGAAATCTGGCGACCTACGTACATAATCTTAGTGAAAGTCCGTAAGAGGAAATTGGGATAATAGTGCCTTATGCCATACCCTATCAAAAGCATTTGCTAGGTCCAAGCTAGCCACTAGAGCCTCTCTCTTACTCTCCATTGCCTCTGCCAATCTGTGTGTAACGAACACAAGATCACCAGCCAACCTGCCACTACGAAAACCGTATTGGCGCACACTGAGTAAGTGATCTTCCAGGTATCTCGATTCCCATCACTTTGGAGAGTAACGAGGCGATGAATATGGGCCAATAATTTAGAGCGATCACTTTTTTTGTAGGGATAGAATGCACATTAAATATAAAAATTATAATGTAAATCTGGTAATATGGTTCTTCTTTTCTTCTTCTTTTCGTTAATCTTTTCATTTTTTTGCAATGTACAAAGAAAATTTATGAGATGTTTTAAAATCAAAAAGACGTGTGATTTTGTCTCATTTTCATATATATTGAGAACATTCAGTTTCTTACATAAAGTACTTAAATAGATTTCATTTCTAGATACTAAGATCAGATACTATGGGCTTAGAGAGCTCAGAGATTATGGGCAAAGTTTCTACCAGCCATATAGCCAGTTGATGCACTATGGCTGCTTTGATGAAGATAATGATGATGAAATGTTTTCTTTATTAACCAACTTTGTATACTGAGAATATGATTATATTGTGAAACAAAAATTGACTCTGTTTTTAATGAAATACGGAGTTCTTATTGTTTTATTTTAAGTACATATATCGCTGCAAAATTATTCTTGAAATAAACCTGTATATTTTGTTTGTCTTTCTTAGTTTTTCTCAAAACAGGGCTTTCAGCAACCGCAGCCTTAAACTAAATGTGGGTAATTATGTTAATTTATTTTGATACTTTGATGACACATGAACCTAAGATAAAATAACACTCATCTAAAATATATAGATGTACTCAACACAACTTAAATACCAATTAGCTTATATATATTTAGTATCAGTGATATAAATTATTCAGTGGCTACCCGCTACTCTATATTAACTTCTATCGCAAGTAATAATGTTCTCATATATCATTACTAATTTGACAGTTTATATAATATCGTATAACAAATACATAACCATAAATATATTGTGTCTTATATGAAATCTATTTCTTATTAAAGATAAGTACATTGCTAAGGTATTGTATAAATAAATAATAATAATAAATTCACATGACATCTCATATATATTTGACTCCGAGATAAGTAGCCTAAAACACTCGTATAACGGATACCAAACAACAGAAGAATCTTAAATATAATAATTAGAAACATATTTATCACACCCAGGCACAGAACCATAACAAATGTACATCATATACATATTTACTCTGGGTGGGGATCGGATCCACGACCTTCTGCGCATAAAATAGGATCACTTCCGTCTGCACCATCAGCCCCCATAGTATTAAGTTCAAGAATATTTTAAAGTTAGGATTGTGAATGCTAGTGAACGCTAGAATGCAGGCAAACGAGCCCCAGACATAACAGCAATAACTGATTTAGCTTCGGGCGAAAACGACATAGCTGCAAAATGTTCAGGCTATTATCGAGGCATGCACCAAGGCCTATCGACATCAAAGGACGCCATGATAGTAATATAGGCATCAATTAGCGAACCTTCGGATTCATTATTAGCATCTATGTTCGCTTACACCAAAACGATTCCAAAATTCAGAAACTTCTATTTCTGTTGACTGGTATGAGATGACTTTTCCTCTCTCTCTCTCTCTCTCTCTCTCTTTCTCTCTATCTATCTTTCTCCTTCTCTATTTCTCCGTTTCTTCTTTCTGATTTCCATTTTTCTGATTTCTAATTAATTTTCTGATTGAAACTACACACATGACATGCCTTATCAGTTTATATTAATATAAGTTTTAATTGTTTACGAGATTCTTAAGAACGATAAATTTGAGCAATAAATTTTAAAGCCTACTCATTTTAGAAGAGCAAGATATCTGTGCATTTGAGCTGCTCTGTTTTCGATAGATATACCGCCACCTATCGGACCTGGTACCTTAGCCGCCTCTGACGACACCTGGTATAGAGTGAGGTACTATCCTACTCTGCTATTACCTCACTGCTACGATGCCGGTACCCCGAATGTATGCTTTCATCATTACAGCTATTATGAATTTTGCGTATTATATATAAAGTATTCATTCTGTATACTTTATTTATAACAAACTTGTTAACATATTTATTTTCCTTACTTACATTTTGCATTACTGGAAGTATTCTATGAATTTGAACTCCAAGTATCCAAGCCACGTTTATGATTTCCAAGCGCTATTATGTCTGTCGAAATCGCCAGCTTAGATCAAATCCCAAAGGATATGTGATTATCTATCCAAAATGGCCGACTCTCAAAGCAGTGACAGCGATCGAGCATTTCAGCGGTCACAGAAAATTAAGTCAAACGAGAACGTTGCGATTATATTAAGTGCATCAAATGCAGCAAAACAACGTTAAAGATCTGAGCTAGTGGTCGTAACAAATGTCGTTATGCCACATTTGGGGTCGATAAACTGCGGCGGCGGCGGCAGTCTACGCGACGGCTTCGCGACGGCGACGAGTCGGCTGACCTCGAATCCATTACTTGATGAACTAGTCGAAATGGCTCATAACCATAAATTTTCATACACAATGACTAGTTAGTATTGTATTCGAGGATTTCTCTGAGAATTCTTTTATCAGTTCCGGATTGAAGGAATGCCAAATAGGCCGGAATAATTCAAGTAAAGCTGTTTTCTAGCCGATGCTTTTGGCATCGTCTGCGTTTTTATTTTACCCGCTCTCATCGGAGATAGGTACTTTTCTTAACATCGTTTGGTTCGTTGCCCGTATCTTGTAAGACAAAGTTTTTACAGAACATAAAAAAAAGGTTTTGAAATATGTAACGTGTATGTAAAAGCATATCTGGAGCATCAATGGCCTAGTGTGTTTTGAACCCTCGAAGGGAATTAATTATTGAAACATAAGTTTTAGTTGAAAACTAACAAAATATACTTTAGTTATAGATCAATAATAACTTAAAGTTTTAGATTTTTGTTATATATTCCCTCGCATTTACCATAAAGAGATTAAAAACTTTATTTCACAAACATCTAATATAAATATTATAAATGCGAAAGTAGCTCGGTCTGTCTTTCTGTTACGCTTTCCCGCTTAAACCTTTTAACCGATTTTGATAAAGTTTAGTACAGACAATCTTTAGACCCTGAGAATAGACATAGGCAGTTTTTTTAATTCGAAATAAGAGTTGTAAAGGGTCGAAAAGGGAGATGAAAAGTTGTATGGAAATATCGCTATTTTTAGAGCTAGAAACTTGAAACTTATTTTTCAGGCCATTGATTCGATATAAATAAACATGACATTTAAGTTAAGGTATGGTACTAAAAGAAACTTCCACGCGGACGACGTCGCGGGCACAGCTAGTTTTAAATAAGTCTAGTACTCGTAAATAGTTTAACTTTTGGGTAGATAGGTGCCCGCGAGATAGTAAGCGTCACCTCAGCCATTAGACGCTTGTATCATCCAAATTATATCAGTAACGCGTTGCTAACCTTTTGACTTGAAGATATTATGTACTTAGTAATCTAACTGCCTCTCTCACCCATCAAACCGGTACAGAGCAATGCAAACACTGCTGTAGATGCAGACTATATAAAAAATTTCTATTAACAATTTCAATTAATTTGTTTATTTATGCAGACCTTAAATAATTAAATTGCTAAAAATATCACACTATCTCGAAAAAAAATCTACATATGCAGTTGGTATTGTATTTTTTACTCAACTGACTACCTAAATATGTATATCTGGATTCGAATTCGGGATCTGATTTTAACAGAATCGTTTTACAGACTTATGTTTTAAATAAAATCTACCTGTACCTATTATAAAGGTGAAATGTGATTTCATTTGATTTTACTGTTTTTACTGTTATATTTATAAGTCAATGATATTATATTGAAAAAGATAGTTAAGAGTTTTAACTGTGATTTATAATGAATGACTGATGAGCTAACAAATTGAATAGCTGATTTTACTAAAAAAAAACATCAGACAGAACAATGAAACAACATTTTCTAATCTATACTTATATTATAAATGGGAAGAGTTTGTTTGTTTGTTTAAACGCGCTAATCTCAGGATCTACTTACTGGTCTGGTTGAATATTCCATTTATAGAGGAAGGCTTAAAAGTCCACGACAGTCTATCTCTCAAGATTTACTCATAATAACATTATTTGTCAAAGAAGGCTTGCTACCATTATAATGTGCAAGCAGACCGCGCGGCGGCTGCTGAGGGGGAGGTGGGCCTCGCCCCACCGCCGTGCTTGCCACTACCACTTGCGAGTGTATCTTTGCGAGGTAACATGCCGCGCGGCTCAGACGCGTGGTCGGCTCCGTACGGAACGGTTAAATACAGCGTGTTTTATTTGTCAATTTGTTTTGGCGATATATCATCGTATCGTATAATCAATAAATATTACTTTCGTAGTGCACTTTTTTTAGAATTTGTAGAAGTTAATATATAAGTGGTTGTCATCTACATAATTATTCTAATTTGGTTAGGTTTTGGTTTATTAAAAGTATTGTTTGTTTTTTTTGTTTATAATATAAGTAGTAATTATAGTGTAAGTGGTTGTCACCTACATAGTTATTATAATTTGGTTAGGTTTTGGTTTAATAAAACATATTACCTTTATAATTTATATTATAAAGGTAATATATTTCAGTTACTTAAGGTGCACATCCCGAATTTTTACAAATATATTTTGTGTCTCATGATGATCAGATATCCTTGCGCTCAAACATTAACCCAACCTTACAAACTGATCTTAGAGACGCTCTCCAAACATATCTTCACGATCATAATACATAATCATAAAACTTCGAATATACATATTATGTATATTCGAAGTTTTAAATACAGTCTCGAAAATAGATCAACGCATGATTTGAAACTTATTATTCATCCTGGTGTGAAACCTCCTAATGAGCATCGAGGTCGGTATAATGCGCCAATAGAAGATGTCGTAGCTGTTCTTTTAATCGATGAAGATAAGGGTTCCCGAGATATTGTGTTGAATGCTAAAGATGTCTTGTCTGTCGACTTCAACGAGTTTCTGAAACTCATAGATCGTATGACCCACTTCAATATCCACTACTGTTTCCCTTTGGAAATGATGGATACTGTATAAATATTCCATAGCAGAATACTACTACTAGATCTAAAACAGTATCATGTATGCAGTTTTATGCATTAAGACTCATGGTAAGAATAAATGACTTTAACAGCTTACATTACTTCAAAGGATTATTAAACCAATATTGTGTCGATATGGCGGCAAAAATGATTTCTGAGAGACTAGATTTCATCAAAAGAAATAAAAAAAATTAAGAGCAGAAGAGTATATCCAAACGATGCCGTGGCAAATGATGGCAATTCAGACGCCTCTAATATTGGCCAGCGTGTTATATTGCCATCGTCATTTACAGGATCCCCCAGGTACATGAATGAAAAAAGTCAAGATGCCATGACCTATGACAGGAAGTGTGAAAGACCAGACCTCTTCATTATCTTCACATGTAACTCCAGCCAATGGCCAGAAATAAAAAATGAGTTATTACCTGATCAATCTCTTACGACAGACAGGATTTGGTTTCTAGAGTATTCCATTTAAAACAAAAAAATGATAAACCAATTAACGAAGAAAAATATTTTTGGACCATCTAAAGCTTTAGTTTACAGCGTAGAATGGCAAAAAAGAGGCTTACCTTACGCTCACATTTTATTATGGCTGGCTAACAAAGTAGAACCACATTGTATAGATGCAATAATATCGGCTGAAATACCTAACAAATAACAGGATCCAATTCTTCATAATATTATCATAAAAACTATGATACATGGTCCTTGCGGATTTTACAATCCTGTGTCACTATGTATGAAAGAAAACATTTGTACGAAAAAGTTCCCTAGGCATTTTATTTCTGAAACACAAACTGACGAAGACGGATACCGTACCTATAGGCGCAGGTCTCCAGATAATGGTGGAAACACAGCAATAATTCGTGTCAAAAGTACAGAAGTCATCGTGGATAATAGGTGGGTTGTTCCCTTTAATCCAGTGCTATAATGAAGTTTTAATGCACACATTAACGTAGAGTTTTATCAATCGGTCAAAGCTATTAAGTACATCTGTAAGTATATTCATAAAGGTTCTGATCATGCCACATTTTCGTTGAAAATAATAACAATGAAGTAGAAAAATATCTAAACGGTCGCTATTTAAGTTCTTCGGAATCACTCTGGAGAATTTTCCAATTTCCAATTTATGAACGTTTTCCAGCGGTAGCTCCTTTAGCAGTACATTTGGAAAATGGGTAAAGAGTTTATTTTCATAACAATGAAAATCTTCAAGATCGCGTCAACAACCCTTCATCAACGACACTTACAGCGTTCTTTGATCTGTGCAAAAGAGATGATTTTGCAAAAACTCTTTTATGTCACGAAGTACCCCAGTATTACGTTTGGGATAGAAATTCCTTTTCTAGAAGAAAACATGGGCAAGATGTTGAAGCGAATCCCGGTGTAAAAAAAAGATGAATAAAGAGACTTTAGGCCGCGTCTACAACATTCATCCAACACAAACTGAATGTTGTTATTTAAGAATGTTACTGCAATATGTTCGCGGCCCAATATCGTTTGAACATCTAAGGACCGTTGATGGTGTTAGTTTCCAAACTTATCAAGGCGCTTGCAAGGAGTTAGGTTTATTGGAGAGAAATGAACATTGGCAAAATACCATGTCAGATGCTGTCATGTCAGAGCCAGCCTCAATATTAAGAAAATTATTTACCATCATCCTCATATTTTGCCAGCCATCTGACCCCTGGCAGGAATAAATTTCGCAATTATTTATGTGAAGATATATTAAACAAAATGCGTAATGAAAATCAGGATATGACATTAGCATATACTGATAATATGTACAATGATGGACTTATCATTATTGAAGATAAAATTCATGAAATTTCAGATAAATCTTTAACTGATTTTGGGCTTCCTGCATCAGAAAGGCAAAGTAATTCACATGATAATTTAGATCCGTTAGAAGTAGCACTACGGAATCTGTATGACGTGAATGAATTAAATAAATATATTACTGAAAATGAACCAAAATTAGTTAATGACCAGGTGATGGTATACAATCGTGTTATGTGCAGTATTCGATGAAAAATATTTTTTTGGATGCTCTAGGTGGAATCGGAAAGACTTTTATTACTAATCTGATATTAGCAAAAGTAAGGTCTCAGGGAAAAATAGCCTTGGCAGTAGCGTCGTCGGGAATTATGGCAACTTTATTAGCAGGCGGACGCACAGCTCATTCCACTTTTAAACTGCCTCTAACTGTTTCTTTACAGAAAGATAGCGTGTGCTCTATTCGCAAAAATGGCCCTCTGGGTAAAGTTTTACAAGACGTCACTTTAATTATCTGGGAGGAATGTACCATGATCCATAGAGATAAAATTATGGGTGGGATTACCGTTACGTTTTCTGGGTTTTTTCGATAAATTTTACCGGTGATATTAAGAGGAACTAGAGCAGACATTATAAAGTCTTGCCTTAAAAGTTCACCATTATGGAAGTTTGTCCATACCTTAAAACTATCTAGGTATATGAGAGCACATTTGGGGGGTGGTAGCACAAATTTTCCTTCAAAGTTACTTTTAATAGGAGACGGAAAAGTACCTCATTTCGAAAATAAAATTGAAATTGATCGCGATTTAGGAGAAAAAGTGACTAGCATTGAGGATTTAATATCAAAAGTTTACCCTAATATCGTCGAAACAGAAAATAAAGATTATCAATGGATGTGTCAAAGGGCAATATTGGCGGCGAGAAATAGTAGCATTGACGAAATTAACAACCTAATTTTAACCAAACTTCTAGGCAATATGACTACCTATACATCTATTGATAATGTAATGGATCAAGAAGATGCTGTCTATTATACCCACAGGAGTTTCTCAATTCTCTAAACCCGAGTGACCTTCCACCACATTTCCTTAAGTTAAAAATAGGTGCCGCGATAATTTTATTCAGGAATCTCAAACCCCCAAATTTATGCAACAGGACCCGACTTCAAGAAAAATTCCTTTGCAGTAACGTGTTCATTGCAACAGTTTTGACTGGTCCGGCTGTTGGTCAAACAGTGCTAATACCTTGCACCCCAATGATTCCAAATGATTTACACTTTCATTTCAAAAGAATTCAATTTCCCATCAAGTTATCTTTTGCCGTAACAATTAATAAATCACAGGAGCAAACATTCATACACATAGCAATCGATTTACGTCAAAATTGCTTTTCACACGGCCAACTACATGTCGCATTGTCTAGATCGGGTTGCGGAGAAAATCAGTATTTCTTTTACTACAAGAAAAATATAATTTATGCCGAAGAACTTGGACCCATTATTTTAAGAACATTATTATTTTCATATTATTTAAAAAAAATCTTATTCACGATTATACAATAACATAAACCAACGTGAGCAATTAAAAAATAATCTCGATAGAGTTTCCGACAACCACGCGAATAAAGTCGCAGGCACAGCGACACGCTAGTGATGAATATAAGGTTATCTACATTTAACTTCTACCATCCCTTTGGTGCGACTAAATGGAACATCATAATTGTAATTTACATATCATTATACGATACACAAAAGGGAGTAGAGACAAAAGAAATTTTTACAGCGTTAGTCGGTGTTATAAACGTCTATTGGCTGCGGTAACCTCTTTCAGGGTAGGTATATATAAGTATATGTATAAGCCGAGGTAGCCGCCTACCCGCTTGGCATGCTTGTTTGTAGGGTATATTTATATATATATAAGAAGCTACATAAATAAATATCTTTCTACTATTACTTAAACCACGTTACAGACATCCTAATAGAAAATTAGCAACATATTATTGTGAGGGTTCTGTTAAATATACCATAAAATCATAGTAATTAACAAGGTGCCGGCCTATGTTTGTTCTCTTTGTTATTTTTCGATAGCCCATCGGAGAGTGCAAGGGTAATCCTATTTAAGTCACGTACCCACTGCGAGCCGTTGTCGAATAAACGACGCCACACATGTACCACACTTGGGAAAATGCGTATCCACTATACATGGTACTGAGGTAGGAATTTAAGTCTTTGAACAACTAAAGACAATTCTATAAAAACTACAATTCTCAAGGCCAAATCTTCATTCAGAAAGGCTAGTTTTTATCGGCTTTAAAAATGACTTATAGAACGTATATTTTTTTTTTCGACTTTAAGGTTACCTTGTGGCATTTTTAAGACTAACAACTATGACACTCTTAATGATATCTTCCACGAATTAACGTTATTTTTTTTCTCTGTAAAATTTTTTTTTTTGCCATGAAGCATTTATGACATTCATTTTCAGTATTGCGTAAATAATATTATTTGTTATATGCTAATCAATATTTATGTTAACATTTGCAGCCATTTTGTTTGATTATCAACTTGTATCTATACTTTTCCTACAGAGAAAACAATCCATAGCATGGCTCACGCAACCGATTGAAGCCCGGGTGAGTCGCTATTAATTTATAAAATCAAAGGCTTAAAAATTACCAGGGTTTGTAAGATACAAAGAAAAAATTTAAATCCGTAACATTAACATATTGACAGAATAATAACATAAAACATTGAACATATAAATTGAAATATAAAACGATGCGGTGCCATTTTAAAAGGCTTATTTTTATTAAATTGAAATGTCTACATACATGACGCGTATTTAAACAATTTGCTGACCGCAACGCAATTAACGTATTGATTTTGATCGGTGACCAATTAATACGAAGGCAATGACATAGTCAATATTTAACTAAATCACCACAATTAATGATTATGTACTTTGTTTGGTGGCTACACTTCTAAAAAAATTACGACCAATATTGTCATAGTCATTGTACAAATATATAACAACTGTGAATACATCGAGAATAATATCTTAACATAAGAAGGAAGCTTGCCAAATTCAGACCGTTGACCTCACTCAGCCCAATTTTTTTTCTGTAATACAAAGCGGATAGAATCAAATAGAACAGATAGAAAAAATGCATAAAGTAAATAAATTATTATTCTGAACAACAGTATAAAAATAAGTAAACGATAAACTGGCTTAAAAAAGCCTTATCCATTTTAAGCTCGTACTTTCGGGATTAATTTCTGTTATTATGAGTGACGGGAAGAAATAAAAGCATAATATTGTTATTGTGAAAATCATATTTATCTTAAATATGATCAATGACTTTCCTGGAAGCTATATTGAGAAATGTAATATTTACACTTTTAGTAATTATTTTTAGCGTGGTTTTATTACACAGTATCTCTATAGACGATATTATAGCAGTTGCTTGCAAATTTACTTACGATGAGTCGTGGAGTATTTCTGTTGATTATCAGTGATGAATAAATGACCTAAGAAACTGAAACTCTCTATCAATTAAATAATCATGCAGGTACATTAGATCAGTTTTCTGGTGATGTCCAGTTCGCATTAGAACATTAAATATTTATATAGTATTACTTGGACTACTTTCTATGTGCTCTTGACTCTCCACTTCTGGCCCGTGGCATTTTTATAGGAAATTAAAACCTATATACACAAGATTTTTAATACACTTACCAAAATTCATCAAAAATAGTTGACCCGTCAGGCTGTGAAAGCGTAACGGATAGACGGATATGCAACACTGTTAGTGTTGTAATATTATTTGTTGATAATGAAGCTCTGTGAATATAATACGATAAAGTATTGTTCTTTAAATTAATTCGTTGAAAACAAAGGATACAGTAATTCAGATGCATACGTACAATATTTCAAATATTGCCTCTTTCTTATATTTATTATCTTATATTTATTTTATTTAGTCTACATGCGCAATCGATGATTATAGTTAACCAAATATTTTCTTTAATATAGCGTATTGTATTTTTACAAGAAGTTCACTTGACTCGGTTCTCGCTACATAATTTTGTATGCAAATTACATATGCAGGACACTGCATCGTCTCTTCGCTGGAGTCTGAACTAATCTTCTCAGTGGTTACTGTCGAAGCGTCTTGTTGCAATGTGCACATATTACTCCCTGTGGTCTCAACGCCTTAAGAAGAGCATTATTGCTTTGCGGTCGAGCTCAAACACTGCTTGAGAGCCGAGTGTCGGATACTTCAGCATGATACCGCAATAACATCTCCCTCTGGCACCCGTTATCGTAAAATTGTTAGTTGATACAACATTTTGTTTTGCAAATATATATTATTTTTATACACCACTAACTGACCCGACAGACGTCATCTTGTCCTAACGATAGCTGCTTAATCGAATTGATATAATTAGGATATAAATAATTTATATTTTATTTGATCAAATTATATTGATGAAAAAAGAGTGTATTTATTATTATTATACTGTACGATATGCTTATATTCTTAGGTATTTTTTCTTGCGCGTATATAATATATAATAGTTGCATAAATAGTTTCGGACAACATAAACTTTTTTAATGTAACACATTTGACATAGAATTAAAAGAACGAAATGGTTGTTAAGTATTCTTAAAATTTATGATTTAACAGGCAAATTTTTTGAATTTTTTCTTTCATAAGAACCATCTCCTGGCAATAACAAACATACCAAAAAAAAGTGAAATCAGACCAGCCGTTTACGCGTGATGACGTGACCAAAGAAAATTGCATATGAGTGTATATAAATGAATTCTTATTTCATTTAAATACACGTATTTGCAAAAAAAACCGGCGGTCTTGATTTTAATTTTTCTTTAAAAAAATACGGTACCGAAATGATTTCAATCATTTGTACATGTTAATGGCTGGTTTTAAAACTGCCGTGCTGTTTAAAACAGTACGTTCTAAATTTAAATTTTCGATCGATGCTTAGTTCTACAGAAAACCACTTTTTATCCTAAATTTTTGGTGCGAAGTTCCAAAAGATAATATCGGTTTTCATAACGTTGAGTAAATTTTTATGAATTTATTTCATATTCTTAACTGTTAAAGCTTCATTTATTGCTATTTAGCTGTCTCAAAAGAAAGAGGGTAAAAGCTACCAAAATTACTGCGCTACTCGAAGAGGGTTGCAGCCAATGCTTCGTAGCGCAGAGGCTAAGTGTGAGTCGCTCAACGGTTCAAAGGACCTGGCAGCGGTATCAAGACACCGGTTCCGTCGAGAGAAGGCCTGGTTCTGGAAGAAAACCATGTACCCAACCATGGGATTATCATTTTCTTGTGAGTCGCGCATTGAGAAATCGCAAGTCTTTGTATGTAGACCTTAAGAACAACTTCGAAGAAGTAAGAAATTTGTATATTAGTCTATGGACGGTCAGGAGGAGGCTTCTCGCGGCCAATATACGCAGTCATCGCCCGGCTCACGGATTTAGGTTACTCCGTGAGCACAGAGTTGCCAGGCTTAGGTTTGCTCGAAATTGTGAGTCATGGACTCAAGAAGACTGGAATAGGGTATTGTTCTCCGATGAAGCCAGAATATTTCTGTTCGGTGAAGATCGACGTTGGCGAGTGCTATGAAGACAAGGAGATCGCTTTGCAAAGGCTTGTTTTGAAGAAATCACACCTTATGGTGGGGGTTCTGTTATGTTTTGGGCAGGAATAAATTCAATGGATTGTACAGAGTTAGTCTTCATTGAAAACGGCTAACTGACTGGACATCGATACATAGGGGAAGTTCTAATTGGTCGCTTTAGGCAAAGACTCAATTTTTATGGACGACAACGCTCACGACTACCGGTCTGGCGATGTGGAAGCGTACGTATAAGAGGTCGGCATTCGTCGTTTGGATTGGCCAGCTCGAAGTCTCGACCTCAATCTTATAGAGCATGTCTGGGACGTTCTGAAACGACGTGTGAGATCAGTACAACCGGCTCCGCAGACCATCAGAGAGCTGAAGAATGTAATTACCACGGAGTGGGAACGTATTCCGCAAACAAGTATCCGGGATATCCTCGCTAGCATACCCAGACGAATTCAAGCTGTGTTTTCAGCTAGAGGGGTCACACCCGATACTAAACATTTATCTGCTTTTACTATATTGAAAAAAAAAACAAACAAAAGTCTTTGTTTACTTTTACTTGACGAGCATATGCACTACTATCGAGCATACACTACTAGTGAACTACAGCATTAAAACCCATAAATTTCCATATCCAATTTTTATGATAACCAAAACGATTATTGGCTTATTAATTTACAAAACTGTGTAGTAAAACTACCTATAATTATTAAACAAACCAATAGTGACATTTGAAATGGTTCACAGCTTAGGTGCCCGTTTTTTTTGCAAATGAGTGTATATATATATATATATATATATATATATATATATATATATATATTTATTAAGAGAGTATTAAGAGTTACTCTTGTATCACTTAGATTATCATATTTAAAATAATGCATAATTTATAGTTTATTATTCACGATAAATTTGTTTTGCTAATACTTTATTTTTCCATCGTCATCATCGGCTATAGAAAGTCCACTGAAGGATATACGATTATGCCTCACCAAGAATAAGGGAGTTTTGCCTGTAACTGCCGCAATGGGTAAAACGTAATGTCAATTACTGTTTCGGTTGCATATAGTGCCATCTGTCGATTACAATATCACAGTCTCTTCTTACATTACCTGATACAGGGGAAAGTACTTATTCTACTCTGTCGGTACCCTGTGACTATTTATATATTTTACTAGATAACTTGGCAGTCGTTCATGTCGCACAGACGTCCACTGCTGGGCATAGACCTCACCAAGTTTTCTCCACAATGTGCAGTTTTGTGCCACCTGGAACCAAAATCTCCCCGAAACCTCCAACGTGTCCGTCCATCTGGCGGGGGGACATCCCACGCTGTGCTTTCTAGTACGTGGCTGCCACTCGTGAACATTTCTCCCCCATCATCCTACGATATTTTGTACTATGTGTCCTGCCCATTGCTACTTCAGCTTGGCAATTTGATGAGTAATTGGGGTAGGCATTGGCATTCCATAATTTTTATCTTTTCCATATACATTTTAATGCCCACTAGTTGGGAAGCTCTACTGAAGTTGTCAGGCATTGTGCTAAGACCCTTCATTGAATCTGCTATGATCACAATATAGTCGACAAACTTTAGGTGTATGATGTACGCACCATTCACATTGATGCCAAATCCGCCCCAGTCCAGAAGCATAAAGACATCTTCTAACGCAGCTGTAAACAGTTTCGGAGATATGATATCGTCCTGTCTCACGCCTCTCTGCAGTTGGATTAGTTTCAAGTTCTAATCCTATAGACGCACTGACATTGTGGCATTTTCATAAAGACACCTTAACACCTTGATATACCGATGGTCAATTTGGCATCTCTGAAGGGCTTGCAACATTGCTTATGTTTCCATGTGCTTAATGAGCCAATATTTCATAGGCTTTCTCATATCCCACAAACGCTAAGTATAAAATTATCCTCTTTAGACTTCTGTATAACCCGCCGCAGCGTAAATGTGGCCGGCTTTTTCGGGAGGCTGGAAGGTGTCAACCTTGCCAGCGAGACGATTCGTAATGACTCTCGAAAACATTACTCAGAAGCGTGATGGTTCTGTAATTCTTTAGAACGGAGTTATCACCCACGCCTGTTCCATGCTTGTGCCGTAGTTCCCTCAAGAATGACGGCTTTAAAGAGCTTCTGAAGGAGTTTTTGTACAGGTTTTCCAACCGCTTCCAGAAGCTCAACGGCAAACGTTATCCTAACTTAACTATATACGTTTGTGTTTAAAAAAAATATAAGTTTTTAATTTGAGATATAAACTATCATAACTCTCGGGTTGGATCGTATTGTATACTGTAAGCAAAAAATGAATAAGTTCAGTTCAGTAGTAAAGAAGTTCATACCGGATGAATAAGGTGAGACTAAATGTTTTATATATAAATATATGTAAATACATGTCTGATGTCTGAAGTCATGGTGAGACCGATTATTAATTATATAAACATGTAACTTAGTTAGGAAATACAAACTGAGCTTAACACCTCGAAGAGCACTATGCGGTTAAGCACAAACGTTGAGCTTCGGCCTGAGTATCTCCACTTGAGTGTGATATTGCAATAACACTCGGACACCGTGTTCCGACACCGGGTAACATGATTTCTAGCTTTATATGTACTGGATATATTAATTACGCTAATATTTAAGTAAAGAGCGTCAGTTATCTTTATATATAAACATTTCATGTCATGTTGTTTGTCCGGGATGGATTTAAAAAGTACTGAACCAATTGTAATGAATTTTTCACTGTGTACAGTTTGATCCAACTTGAGAGATTCAGGAGTTAGATTAATGTATGAGATTTTGTAGGATTTTTTATTATTATAACTTAATTAAATCAAAAGCAATATTTACATCTATATCTACTCCGCAGAACACTAAATATATATATTATTTTCTAACATTTACGCGTTCTCTGCTCATAATACAACTAATTTTAAAAACGTTTGAACAAGAAAATGTTAATCTTAACTTTTTACGTTTTTTGTTCGACGTTTCAGATATCTTCACGAAAGCGCGTTCTAAAGTCGTTTTAAGCAAGGTGTAGTGAAGTTCTATCACTATATATATTCACAGTACTTTTAAAAACAAGTTTCTCAAACGTTATCATTCAACACTAACAATCACATAATCATTGCGCCAAATTTAATTCGAATGTGTGATTTCACTGATCACACCCGCGTGATTAAGTAACTTTCGCAGTTCTATATTATTAAAATACAGAGGCATTGCTGTGAAGTATTGGCAGGGTAGAACAGTATTTCTCTTAGTAAAATGTGTACATAGAAGCGACTAAGGTACCAGAACCGACAAATGGCGGTATATCCATCCGAGTCAGGGTAGCTCATATGCAAAGGCTGAAGATAGGCAGCAATATCCCCGTCGCGAAAACTGTGCTCTGCGATTGCCAACACGCCTGCCGAACGCGGCAAGTATGGGTAAAATTCCCACTTTCTTGGGAAGGCCTATGTTCAGCAGTGGACCTTAAATAGCTATAACGATGATGATTATTAATAGAGTTTTTGAAATCAGCTCTGTAGTTTTCTAGTTCATACGCTTGTAACATAACGAAATCTTGTCTCTTTAAATTGTATCAATGATAGGAACCAAAAATAAAAAATAATATAATACATATAGCCAATGTAACTCGATAACGTTAATTTTTGATGAATGATAAAAGGTTTTTAAAACCTATCGAGTAATTTGAAGTCAAATCATAACAAACAAATATGCACATAATTTATATCTAATCTATCTAATATATTCAATATAAAAATAATTCACTTTTTATAATATTCGTTTTATTTATGTATATAATATTAGTAGTTAAGTAAATATTTTTTAATTCATGAGAATTATGTCATGCAGCACAAATTCGCTTTTAACGTGACAGGCTATTGTACTTTATTGATTAGGTCTCTGACCCAGCTATTTAATTTTAATGTTTTCTGAAAAAAAATTGTTCGTGTTTGTATGTATGTGACTTGACACTTAATAAGTAATATGAAAACTGAACTTTTAAAATAACTTCTATTTAAAAAATGAGTAAAATTTTAACTAAATGTTGAATAACTAACTAAAGTATAAGAGCTAAGTTTTAACTACAAAGTTTAACCCGCGTGCAAAATTCATGTGCTTCTTCAATTGCAATATGTTAATTTATATACATCAAAAGAGAAACTGACTGTCTGACTAACTGGAGTATCAAAGCAGGGCCTAAACTATGACGGTGAGAAACTTAAAATTTTGTTAAGGGGTACGTAGAGGTGCACTAAGGAAGAATTTAAGAAAATTCACCCTCTAAGGTGGTAAAACGGGAGTGCAAAGTTAGTATAAAAGTTTTCAGAGTTTGAAAGTTATTTCAATAAAATGTTATATCTTTATACATAAAAGGAGAAGCTGACCGAACGCCTGTGAAATTACTGGGTAAACTAACAGTATGTCTTCAGGTTAGATTGGCAACAAGCTTGTGAAATCGCGCAGACCTAACACTTATTTGATAACTTTAATATAACAAGAACCTCTATTTAAGTCATAATCAGAATAATAAACTATTTATATTATTGTATTGTTAAAAATCACAGCGTTACTACACGCTACGTTAATTTACTGTAGGCACTGCCGAAGCAAGTACTACGCTACGTCAAATAATTTTACTAATTGTAAGGAAATAAATTGATGTCCCATCTCTCAAAATATATACAAAAACCTGACACACAACTGTCAGGCCGAGACGTCCTTCTCGACCCTCCTGATGCCATCACGGCTTACGTTTCTCAAACGCCCCTACCATGATTCAAATTCACACTAGTTAGGCTTAGGACAGTCTACTGCACGCGCCGGCAAAAACGTGATTTCCCCTCCCACATAGTATAAACCGGCCGCACTAGTGCAGTTCTTTGTATACATAGTCCTCCCAAAAACGGCCAAGCCGAGTTTTGTGCGCGATACAGGTTAAGTGATTTGAGTTGCAGTGAGTAGGGCCACATATTCTACCGAAATAACGTTGTTATCCCCAAAATAAAGTGGGTGGTGATGGGCAGCAACATGCAAAGTCGCCATAAAAAAGGACTTTCTTCAGCTACTACTATAATGATGATGAAATCCGATTTTGAATAATTGTCGTTCTATCATCCAGTCAACATTAGTAACATAGACCACAATAAAACAGATGAGAGAGTATCTTTAAAAAGTAAAACATCAAGATTACCTTTAACATTAACCTTGAAATTGTATTAAAATAAGGAAAAGACTATGAAATGAAATCTCTTGTTATTTTTATATGCTATCTGTTATATGACTAACTAATGACTAACCTATAAAATAATTATTTTACTTAATTCTTTTAATCATTTCTTTTTTTACTCAAGAGAAAAAAAATATACTTGAATAATTATGATACATTACGTACATTATCCTAGTTCCCAGGTTTCGACTATTTATACCTTGATTTAATTTTGTGTGGAAATCGAATCCGAGGCTTTGTTGCAACAAGTTTACACTACTTTACACAAATAGTTCTCGTAACTATGAATATATCAACTGGCTCTTGACTGATTATCTAGTTATATTTACAGATGCATATTTACTCTTTTACATAGATTTTTATAAACAAATGTTAAAAACATTTTTCATAAAAAACGTACATCGTTTAACGTCGTACGGAAATTTATTTTAATATTATTACAATTTCTTTCAGTCAACTTGTTTAAGTAACTTATTTCAATCCGGTAATTTTCTGGCTATAAGTCACGCTGAATACTTTCTTTATCTTCCAAAAAGCAACAAAATAGTATAAATGCAAAGCAAAGTGCTGCTGTCCATAGCTCGGCTTCATAAACATTACTAAAATTATTTTAACTTTTCTAACACAACTGCAAGGAATTTACGTAACCGAAATGCCAACCACCAAGCGCCGCCTGCAATAGATGTGCAATCCACCCAGTATTCCAAAGTTATTCTTTGGTTCGTCTTTTGTCTTATTTTATTATGCCGTCGCTCGGCGATAAAGACTAGCGAGACGGCTTGTCTACTTGTTCCCGGTTTTCTCGCCCTTGTTTATCAGGGGTGCCCTGAGCGGCGGCGGCGCGGCGCCCCGCGGCAGTGCCTGAGTAGTCCGCCCAGCGATGGGACGCGTGTCCCCTGCCCCTTGGATCGCGTTCGCACGCGCCCGATCTTTCCGCAGGTGAACAAATGTGAACGGAAAAATGACACTTTTTCTACATTTTTACTGGATGTGCATAGCTCTGCTCGCCGTGTGTTGCACTTGTAGAGGAGGCCGCTCAGGTAACCACTTACTATTTTATCGTGTTAAAACTTTCCATTAAATTGGCACTCAGCTTGCATTATCGGAAATACAATCAGACTAAGTTCACGCTACTTTGCACTTATTATTAAAGTGCGATTATTATTCAATTTTTATTGCGCATACACTGTAAATATACAAGCAGTTGTTTAAATACTTAAATAATTGTTCTATATACACACATGTAAATTCTTGTTTAAATTACTATTGTTGCCCAATTTGGATTAATAATACTACAGCGATATTATTGTTATTAAATATATATTTTTTATTTCGATGACATAATATCTATAAAAAATATTTAGAAAAACCGCGCGTCCGTTCTAATAATCTTTATTAAACTATGATAATCTATAGTATATATTTAATGTAACATTGTATTTGCTTCATAAGTTAAAAAACGAGGTCTTTTATTTAAACAGCTTCCTAAATTATATTTTTAAATTGATAAAGTCAGGCAATTAGGATGGGTACTATCTAATTGAAATAAAAGCCATAAATAGTAATATTTCAAAAAAAGGATTCGAAATTTTATTATTTTGGGTATATTTAAGTAATATTTTCTTATATCTTTGCATTTACTTATATTTATAGTACGCAATTCTAGTTTTCAACAGCTTTAAAACAAATTATATGGCACAAACAAATACATTTAAAACATGCATTTTTTTATGCCATTTTGTATTCATTTTCAATATTTCGATAACAAATTAATGGTTTGTAAAACTATAAAATTAATATAGAATCTGTAACAAGCGGCAATCAGAACACGTCATAACACACTGATAACATTACTTAACCTGAACTATGTTTATTAAAACATTTGTTATTTATCTTCGTTCTTGTTTGTTCCACTTTCTGTAACGAAAACACAAGATCCAGAATAAAATAAGGAAACAAGAACTAACAAACTGGACAACGTCATCTTAAAAATAAAGAAAATCCGCGACTTGAAACACGGAGCTCCTTCAAGTGCAAGATTTATTCAGAGGGTCGGGAGACGAGGAGCTCTTATTTCAACAACATAATTCAGTTAACAAGAGGGAAAAATCGCAAACAACGGGATGACGCACCGTCGGAAGTCCGGGCGGCCGGCCATGACAGTTATCGATGTACTCCTACCCCCCAATAAATATAATTGAGATGTGCTATGACAGCATGCGCATAAATAATAGCGGCAAGATTTTAGGGTGTTGCTATGGATTTAGCAACCGTAACTTTATACTATACAGGACACATTTCGGGCAAAGCTCTTACGGGATAGCTTCCTTTAACGTATTATTTACTTAGTAACGTAGTTTCATTATAGCTTTCCGGTTCTTTAATATATTTTTTCACTAGGGACGTAAGGGCGTTTACATTTTAACCAATAAATAAATTATAATGGATTAGTATTAGTAAAGACAACAGCAACAATAATCCGAAGGGCGCTAAAGATACAAAAAACTTTAAATTCAATAGACTACATTACACTTTTTGTTAAGGTAGTTTTACTAAAAACAATTAATAGCGCGCCCCGCTTTAAGTCATAGACAATAACTTCCCGTGCGTACTGGAAAGTTCCGCTGGTGTAAGTACTCTGTGTATATTGCTACCGATGTTTTTAATTTTTCTTGAACAGATATTATACAGCAAATGTTTGATTATACCAGTTTTGTTGCAAAGTTTTTGATCGGTAGTTAAATTGTATGGAAGTCATATTAAAAATATTTGAAATGCTTTATATATGAATATAATATAACCACACAATTATAACGTTTATGTGTAGTATACGCTTATAATAAAAACTTTATAACTATATTCAACAACAAAAAGGAAACTTAAACTAAAATTCACTTTGATACTTAAGTACCTAAACTAGGTCTAGCCTGTTCTTATAATAAAAACTACTTTTGAAGAGTTTACAACTCTCGTGTTGTCGTGTGGCTTATTTTACGATTTATATTTAGACGTTTAGATTACAGAAATTAATATTTTATCTTTGGAATAAGAAACTCGCAAATCTAATTTACAATGGCAGAGAAATAATTATCATTTGTTTGTTTTAATAAGCGTTTGTTTTCTTTTAATATGACTTTTATGGAGTGCGGAAAACATATAATCAAATTAATTTTTAAGAGTTTCAGTAGCCAATATTTTACATCTTTAATAAGCTTCCATAATCAACATTTAAATTTTCAAAACACTGCTAGAAATATAGTGACAATATTTCTAAATTGCCAAACATAAAAAGGGTATCTTCTAATAAACACAACGTTTTAGTTTTAACTCATGTGCCTCCGAATCAAACCAATAATTTAATCTCTTCGCTACCATACCGAAATAGCAAAAATCCCTTTTAGCGTTGCTAGTACCAGGTGTCATGTAAAATTAACTAGAAAAATACACAACAGACGAATTTACGCAAATAAAGTTGAAATATCGAGTCTTTTTTAACAACGTATGAAGTTATATCGTTATGGCACGAGTTTAAGTAAGCATGTACATATCTTAAAGGAAAATAAGCGTGCGAATTTTTAATTAAAAAAAAATTCTATATACATGAAAATATACACTTTTAGTTATACAACTGACGTAGTTTTTATATTCACGGAGAATTGTATTAAAATAAGAAAAGGATTTATTGTTTATTTTGCCAGTCCAATCAGATGTTGGTTAAAAAAATCATGTAATTAGATTATTATCATTTTTAAAGACCCGATGGCGTATTCGGTAGCGTCTCTATCATGTGCACCACGAATTGTAGGTTCGATCTCTACACAGGAAAAACATTTAGGTACATTTATGTGAACAACATTTGTGTTTGCCTCTGTTCTCTGATGTCCGTGCCCCAGGCGCTTTGCTACGAGTACTTATCTCCGAGCCAGGTCAACTTATTATATGTTGTACAGGTTTATCATTATTATCTAGCTAAAAAAATACCCAGTGATGGAATTAATAAAAAACTATAGCAATGTAATGTAAATAATAGACGTCGGTTTTCATTATCAGTATATCATTACAAATTATAAACTATATGTAGATCTATGAAATCGTACTATGGACGACCATAAAATATACTCAGAATTACAATATCAGTACAAGTGCTTCTATTTTTTTTAATTTTGCGTGAGTGAAATACGTACATACAAACTTTACTTTGTATTAAAAGTAGGTTTCAATACAAAGTAAAGTAACTAAATACAAATAACTTCAATTGAATTGTATCATATCTGACAATGTAAATAATGAAGAACTTCTTCTCGACGGCTGTGCGTATGGAAGACAAACAAGCCTAGAAGTTAGAAGAGAATTGATTAAAACGCTTTGTTCGAATCAGTGAATTTCTCAAAAGATGGCGCTTTATTCTGCTGATGTGATGATGATGAAAGAGAATGAAAGAGAGACGTTTAAAATAAGTATTTGCTTATGTCATGGTGATAAAAATCAAACAAGGTTAAATCAGGTTAACACTAAGACTTAACTGCATACAGAAAGACAGACAAATGTAAGAAAACTATATGAATCCTTGTAGTCACCTGAATCGTAAAGGTAACGCTTTGAAATTATTTTTTTTAGTATTTCTAGTTATTCTGTTTTAATTGTTTACGATAGGAATAGACTGTTCCACAAATGTTTGCGCAGCTATCGAAAATCATTCATTCCTGTAGAATTTAAGACGCACTGTTTCAATTAATTATAAATGAATAATACTTAAGAATATAAAACAATCAAAAGATGAAAAGAACCCTCATTAAAGAAAGTAAAACGAAAATTGTGTCATGTATAATTACAACGAGCGACATTAGGGAAAAAACACCAATAGTATAATGGACTTAAAATTAAAAATGCTATAACTACTGTTATTATCGCTTTAATTCGTAATTTAAAGACTTGCGTGGTATGAATTATAAGAAATGTATATTCCAATGTTTTTTTATTACACTAGGCCGACAAACAAGCATACAGGCCGCTTATAGTAACCGTCACCGCAGCCTATAGACACTCGTTATATCACAAGGATATCACTGGCCCGTTACTAGAACCTTGTGGCTTGAAGATGTTATATCTCATCTCACCCAGTCGTCTGTCACCCTTCATACCTGAACACAGCAATGCGAACAATGTATTTTCACAATAGGTTCCAGCGCCAGCTAAATCACGAGAGAAGTTAACTTCTAATATATTTAAATGAATAACTGATTTTAATTTATTTATTTCGGCAACCAATCTACTAAATATCTACTGTAAGCTTAAAAACTAGGTGATGTCTTAATTATGTACACGCCACAGAATGTATCTGTATATTATAATACTACCGTTATATCCCGACTTTGCACTAGTGGATAATTGTTTTAAATATTTGCATTAAACATATATAAATTAGCTAAAACTGATCATAGTATTGAAAATTTTGTAACCCCGACCTAACCCAGAATCTTCGCTGCACAGCTCACACACCACACTCCAGCAAAAACACGAGCGTCATATTTTGTTTCGATTGTTATTTATAAACTTATAACACTGGTCTACAATGAAAAGTTTTACAGACTTTTCTTAATTGTTTTTGATTAAATTAAGGGTGCTGATTACGAAAACAGCACGAGATTTTTCTAGCAACTCTTGTTTTTAATTTACACATTGGAATAAAATTGTCACAAAAAAATATCTTTTTAAGCACTTTATTTTACAGAATTGATTTTAATATGTACAAAATTGTCTCTTATAAAATTTTCTTGAATGAGACGCCAGCTTAAGATCCCGACAAAGATTCCAGCAGTAATCTGCCATCATATGGGTGTCCCATCTTCCTTGATATCGTTCTTCCATTACTTGTATATCTTGGTGAAATATTCGCCCTACTCTTTACTAAAGTCTCCAAGATTTTCAGGAAATCGATCCAAATAAGAATGTAAATAATAACTTTAATGCTCATGTTACACCCAATATCTCTCAAATTTGACAACATGTCCGGTACTAGTTATAAATAGTTTTCTGATTTATGTTTGCCAAGAAAATTTTGAATTACCAAAACAAATGATTTCCATGTTCTGTTTTCGAGTTCATACATAGAATTGACATAATTTTGATCTTTGATCAACCGTCTAATCTGTGGTCCATCAAAAATATCTGCTTTTAACTTTTCTGCACTAAGCTCAGGAAATTTGTTCGATACGTAAGCAAAATATTCACCATCTTTGTTAAGGGCCTTAATAAATTGTTTCATAATGCCGAGTTTAATATGAAGCGGTGGCAATATAATTCGATCTCGATTCACTAAAGGTGGATTTATTACATTTTGCTTAGCAACAACTAGCGTCTCTCTTAATGGCCACACTTTTTGAGTCCAATGCTTTTTTTTTACCGCGGCTGTCCCCACAAACATATGAAACATGGATATTTCGTATAACCTGCTTGTTATCCTAAAAGGAAAATTACCATTTTCAAATCTACGCAAATAACCCAGTTATGATCTCCATAGTTAAGTTTTTCCAGCACTAGAGAAATACTTGTATATTCTTTTTTTCATAACAGTTGAATGTCTAATAGGTAAAGATCCATATTTGTTCCCGTTATGCAACAGTACACACTTTAAACTTCTTTTACTGCTATGTATAAAAAGACGCCAATCACTTGATTCATATTTTTTATACCCATTTTTTCTACAAGGCCTCTAACGTCATTACAGTAAGCTAAATTCTCTTCAGTGGCAAAATATTAAAGCAAATCTTTTTCACGAGTACGATAAAATGTATTTTTTGTTTAGGATGTAAGTAATTTTTTTTCTTTCAGACGGGATGCCAAAATTTCAGAAGACTCTTTATATAAGTTTAAGTCCCTTACTAAGTCGTTTAACTCATTCTGATTGAAAGGTTGAGGCTCTGTTATTTGACTAGGTGCGTAATCCAATGAAGTATCATCGTTGTCTTCATCGATTTCTATCTGGCTATCCGGTTTAAAATGAATTGGGGATGTCGATGGTACTGGCACAAATGCTTCATCAGAGTGTTCAAGAGGACGTTGAGTAGAAAGCATCGTCGGGTATGACCACGAAATCCGGTTTGAAGAATTTATACCAGCAATGTTCACCACACAAAAATAACGATCATCATGATGATTACGGGGTTCCCGCCAGATCATTGGTGTCCTGAATTTAAGGGCGGATCTTTTTCCACTTGATTATTGTCTTAAAGATACAACACAATTTTGGCATATAGTATTTGGCACCCACGGTTTATCTTGATTGGAAATATTCACTCCAATGTAAATAAAATATGCAGTATTTACGAAGTCCGTGATAGATTTACGGTACTATGTAAAAGTATATTCACCACAAATAACACAAAAACTATCTGGATCGTTCGTACAACGTATCCTCTTCGTAGCCATGTTATTAATACTAACATATGATAAGTAAAACTTATAAAAATATAAATGTACCCTTTAAAAGTAAATAAATGTGAAAAGTTAAAATATCTCAAAAACTAGAACTGCTAAGAAAAAAATTGTAGGTTTTATGAAATGACCACATCAAAATACATTTAAATTGACATCAATATCTTGGCAAAATTTTATAAAATTGTAAATTGTTGACCAGTGTAATATTTTTTTAATCCAATGGCCGATTTTGAACATTTAAAGATGTCTCCACAGATACTGATACAGTATTAAATAAAAAAATATTTTATTCAAATAGGAATGTATATAAAGACATGTATAACATGTTCTATCATTTATAGTTACGCAGCGCATGCGATGCGGTTAACATTCTTGAGATTTAAGTAAGGATCCCCAATTTTTTCTACTAAAAAATAATAGCCTTTGATGCTCAAGAAAAATGTAGCATACCTTTGGCGAAAATAGTATTGAAATCCATTTCGTAGTTTTGAGTTTATTCGTGCCTCACCTCCAAAAATACATTGTTTCCTCTTTATAATATTTGTGTAGATGTAGATATAAGTAACATACATGATTAAGAAATTTCTTTTTGAAAAGACAGGGTTGACCTCCCATTAATACATGACATATACAAATATTGTTAACGATATCTTCTAGAAACATTGAGAGCTAGTATAAAAAACAACGACTACAATATATTTTTTATCATTTCTGGTTAGATCAAATAAAGTTAAGGAGCTAAGTAAATTGCCTGCTATCCCGCGTCACGTAAAACAAAAAAAAGAGAACTTCGCCTAAATTGGTTTTAAGGTTGTGAAACTTTTTTCATAAATCAGTTCTCCGTAATGGCAGGGCGTGTCTTTAAATTATTTAAATTATCTTCGCTTAATTTAATTTTTCTCTGCTTTTGTGTATTTCAGTAAAAAGTAAATGAGATATATTTTGTCGTAGTTATTTTTTTGTATAACTTTCAGTAAGTTATACAAAAAATTTGAGAATAAATATTAAGCTTGATCTATTTAAACCATTTTGATTTAATGGTTCTATAATAATGTTTATTATTACACTTATTATCGCCCGTGCATTACTTAACGTAGTAATACGTCATGTTTATATGTCTTGTGTCTCGAACCTATCTCAAGAGAAATCACCTTAAGCATACAAAAGGAAGCTTATCATAATAATCGGCTTTTGTTATTATAAGTAAAAATATACTATTTTCTGGAGTTTACATGCATATCTGGAAACCTGCTGTTCCATGGTAAAATTTTGTGCTCAGACAAAAATGGTGCTAACTACGAGTATACCGTCCCAGTGTAAATGCATGTAAAAACAATTTAATTAACTAGATAACTAGAAGTTTGAAACCAAAAGTCATTTGAATAAATCAGGATAACTGCTAGATACATCAAATCTGTCTGACATAGCCGATTTAAATTGACATTAACACTTTTATTGTATGCATACCTATTTGCTGCATACTTTTTTGCTGCATACCTATTTGCTGGCTGTCTGCTGCTTGTATTCTCCGAATGCATCATTATATACTTATATTTATGTATATTTTATTATAAATAAAAAATAAATTTAGGTATACTAAATTCAATCGCATAACAATACTTTTCGTTTTGATTGGTATGCTCTGAAAAAATATGCGTTCAATAAATTTTCTTTTTTGACTATTATACTTTTAGAAATTATAGATTAATGACATCCTTATCTTCGAGTTGAGGGTTTTAATAATGTATGGTAAAAAACTTGAAAAAATATTAACAAGATATTGTGACAATACATCTTATATAAAAAGTGAGTAAATGAGCCACAGATTCCCCTACAGCTCTCAACGACGATGATTTTGTCTGTACGGCAGGGAGTAAAGAAAGTCCCTTCGGTTGAATATCCTTTTTAGCCATGTTAAAATTTGGCATGAAGTTTTTCGCTTAAATTATGGTAGACAAAGTTTTATTAACGTAGATTAGTTATATTAGCGCTATATAGGTTATTAGGTTACATTATTTCTTATGTCATCATCTTCATATTAGCCACAAAACGTCCACGTAATCTCTAATAGGACCGATAATATGCGGCCTGTGTCCAGCGCGATCATGCGGTTTTAGTCAGATCATCTGTCCATCTTGCGGGTGGACACCCTACGCTGCGCTTGCCGGTACTTGATCTCTATTCTAGAACCTTACTACTTCATCGGCCATTGATTCTGCGTATCAAATGTCCTGCCCACTGCCAATTTAACTTACTAATTCGCTGAACAATGTCGGTAAATTCCTCGTTCCTGATTCGATCGCGCAAAGAGACTCCGAGCATTGTAAATTAACATAATACTTCCTTACTGCAATTTTCTCTATACATCATTATAAAGAGCACAGATATCACAGGTAAGCAGGTATAATAAGTACGTCTAAAAGTACTTTATCATAAAATACGATAACCTTTGAGATCATAAATGTTCTAACTACTGATAATTTCATTGTGATTCTTATAATATAATTTACATAATATAAAAACAAAAATATAGCATTGCAAAGTAAAATTTAATTGAAACTAACATTTAGTAAAAGTTGTATTTCCCCATATGTAATACTGGCTAATCGTCCGTAACAAATAAAGTAGTCAACAACTAACAAGTCAACCAAATATTCTGTAACAACAAACAACGAAAAATAATTATCTATATTAAAATAAGCTTTCTGAGTCTAAAATCATGGCCGTGGTCTCTTCTGCGAGGTAGGCTGCCCTATACAGAAAAGAGCAGCTCTTCCTGCAACGTCAGAGAAAAGCAGAACTTATTTCATGCTGCACGATTGCTTGCATTCTAACAGTACGATTTAGGATAAATGTGACTTGTAATCCTTATGCTATACCTTGGTTTGCTAATACATCTTATGATTAGACAATGTTGTAATAAAAACAGGTATTAGAAGACTAAGATAATGAAACCGTTCCGCAGTATATGCAACCGGAAAAAATACAACAGGATGAAGGAGGGCAATAATTCATTTGTTTTATGTAAATATAACAAACAAATAACAATTGGTAAAATATATCTATATACCGCCGTGAGGTGCCGGCAGAGTAGAATGACCTCTCCCTGTACCAGGTGTCGTAAGAGGCGACTTAGGTACCAGAACCGACAGATGGCGGTATATCCATCTGCAACCTTGTAGCTCAAATACACAGAGTGGAGATGGGTAGCAGCATCCCCATCACGACAACTGCGCTCTGCGCTTGCCAACACGCTTGCCTAGCGTGGCAATTATGGGCAATATTCCCCCTTAAAAAGGCTACGTCCAGCAGTGGACTTCCAATGGCTGATATGATAATGATGAAAATATATTTTAAGCGGTAAAATTACACATAAATGGAAATATGGCAACCGCTGAGTTATAATTCGGATCATAGACTTATCAATGTCTAGTTGTTAACCACGAATTAATAAGTTTGCGGACGATTTCAATAAAAGAATTACGAATTTTGGATGTAAGTTGGAATTACTGTTATGGTATTAGGACTATAGGATGAGTATCCTTAACAATAAAAAATATATACATCGAACGCGACACACAGGTTCGCGCCACATCTGAGACTATAAAAAGGTTAGGTAAAATATAAAAAGAAAGCACCACAATTACAAATGTATTTTGCTTTGTATAAAGCGTTCGGAATAAGAGATAACAAAATCGAACGATTACGATGTCTAGACGGGGTATATGAAACGTATTTAATGATACGTCTGTACTGTTAAATAGTATCTATAAAATGGTTGTTACTTAATCGACACTCAATTGGTACCAAATTATTTATTTAGTTCTCATAAAAACATTGAATACTTGGACCGATTAATTTTGGCTCGGTAATAAAACCTTCTTCGAATTGCATTAATATTGCCAAACGATGTTTAATTAATACTAAAATATTTTGCTGTCACTGGCATTATCAGGCAAATAAAAAAGAAATAAAAAGAGTAGTGAGGGTCAGTCAAGTGTTACTTCAACATAAGCATCGTTCGTAAATATGGGTATGTTTTGGGTAAGGCATACCCAATATTCATTGTTCGGTCTCTTTTATTTCTAAAGAAATTACTACAATAAAAATATTAATGGATTTAAGTAACTTATTTTTAAATATTCTAAACAATTCATCAACTTATTATGTGATTGTAACACTAAGGCCCCAATAAAAACCTATCTTTTCAGGTCTACGATGAGCTTTGTGATACCATATTATAGAAGTCGTAATAATCGTGAGCATATTATGATTTTTGTTAAAAAATATTATGATGCATCTAAATAAATCTAAGTTGAATTTTACTTATTTTTTTTTTATAAATAATAATAATGGCATACCAGCACGAGATATTGTTATATGATGGTAATTTTGAAGATAAGAGATACCGGTTTTTTTTTTAATGTTGAAACATTTTGATTTAACTGTAAATGAATGCAAGCGGGGTTTGGTTTTGCCATAAATACACTACAAGCACTCGAGCACAATAATGAACTTGAAAACAACCAATGTTTAGAAAAGATTCAATCAGTTGGTATAATGATTATCTAATAAAAATAATTAATTTGTCATTTTTAAACATATCGTCATCATAATATAATAATGTTTTTGGGGCATATATCTTTAATAATTAGACCGACCAGATGGCCCAGATGTTAAAGATCCTATCTTGTGCGCCTAGGTTTGTAATTTCGATCAACCGAACATTTATACTACGAATATTTGTAAGTGTTCTGTGTCTAGTTATTAATTATGCAATTAAGTATTATATGTATGTATATTCGTAATTTATCTGTTGTCAGATCCCTTTGAAAACTGAGTTGCAATTATATGAATATAATACTTAATGAGAATTTATTAATTCATCAGAGAACTGAATTTATAATAAATCCCGTTTCCTTAAAAATAAATCCATTTTAAATAACTATATAAATAATTTACTAAAATATGTGGAAGGCAGAAGAAAAATACATAACTAATGCATTATTCATAATTATTTTGACATAAACGAGTATCTCGAGTAATGGAATATGAAAGAAATAAAAAGATCCCAAATCATGATTGAGTTTATTGTAAGTGCTTGTGCTCTCATAATAACGTGAAGGACTTTTGAGTTTTGCCCGAATTCAATCCACTTATGGGGAAGTTGGCAATTGGACTGGAAGCGGTGTTTACCCTCGCAATAACCCCATGTCAACGAAGCTTGAGAACTTGCGAGCATCCCTTTACCGGGAACTAAGAAATCTCAGTATTCTTACTCTCAAAAATATTGTCTTATTTATTTTTTAATGTAAGTACTTGCTGAGTTATTCATGGACTATTATTACTAAAGGTAGTAAAAAAACTCAGCGATCGTTTGGTGATTCCTAAAGATATTTTTGATTATAGGAATTGGATAAATTGTTATACTTGTTAATGATCATTATAATTCAGTTTTAGACCATATGGTTCGAACAAACATCTACTTATATTTATTATGTTATTAATGTTTAAAGTTGTTATATTAAAATATTATTTATTCTATACATTAATTTATTGTAGTTGATAACAATGAAAAGATGTTAAGTGTGAGAGCATATAGTACTGACGTTTACTTATGCCAAAATTCACATTATTGCTTTAATATGTTTATAGTAAATACTTAAAATTAACTTAATTACATTAAAATATAGCAGATATCATTTTTTCACCTCTACAAGTGACTCAGGCAATATAAAATAAGTTTAATTTCGGTCTATATAACTGTTTTTGCACATTCTGCAACCTTTGTAAAAGAATCGTTTCAAATTTAACTTCCTTATATCCCTTAATTATAAAATATAAAATTATTTACATGATACAGATAATTTATTATAGGAAGATTTCGTTAGGAACGAAATATTATTAACATTTAACTATGCTTCACTTTAAGCCTAATCAAACAGTTTAGATTTAAATAAATAATTAATTATTCATTACTGACAGTACTCATCCTTAATCGTGTGGGTTCTTTCCTAACCAAATTGAGGCTACCTCGTTAAGTCAAAACTCACCAAACAGTGGCGCTCCCAAGGGCCCACTGCCGCATCCACGAGCAGAGCGGCAAGAGTCGATTATTCCCGCATCCAAGCCGATAATGGAACATCGGTGTCGCGCTAGGGTGCTGTCAACGCCGACGTAATGGCGCACTCGGCAAAAACCTATCCTAGTTAATGTACCGGGAGATGACAGAGACAATTAATGTGCATTCACCGTTCATATTGATGCTATTATTAAACAACCCTTCCGTTTTTTGCCACGTGTTATATTATCGACGTTGAGCTAAGGGTGCATGAGGTACCTTATACAAAGTTTGTCTGCATTGGTAGTTACTAATACTGTGTAATTGCTGTGTTCAGGTATGAAGGGTGATAGAGGCAGTAAAACTACTAGGTAATGTGACATAATGTCTTCAAGACACAAGGTTGGCAACACGCTAGTGATATCCTTGAGACGTTACGTGTATAAGCTGCGCGTTACGTGTGACGCTTGAAAAAAATGGTTGGCTGGTCATATAAAAAAAAATTACTGTGTTCACGTGGTTGTCAAAATTTCACCATAATTCATATTTATTAAGTTTATTCCAATTCTCGTTATTGGCATAAACGAAATTTTGTCATTCTGTAAGACCAGAGAGAATATAATCCCTAAAGCCTTTGGTTTAGACAATTAATGTTTAATTGATTTAAGCATGAACGATATCATAATAAAACTATTTTTACGGTGCTGTGACATCTTTTGTTAATATCTAGAACGGTTGCCGCTAGCAAAGTACGTCGAACAAAAAAAATATAACAAGTCGAATAAACCGCGAATAATTTAAAATGAAAAAAGCGAAGAATACTCAATAAACGTGCAAGGTATTTTTTTTATGTTGAAAAAACTCAAACAAAATACCGCTTCCCATATGTAACAAACCCAACAAACGAAATGGCATTGTTTGATTTCCATTCTGTGAATGTACATTATGCACTGTGTAATTCGAATAACCCAGGTCAGAGAGCAAAGTTTATAGACTTTGTTAACTCGCCTTCATATTATTCCGTAAATATCAGCATTGCACCATATCTAAATTCAAAATACATTTTTTGTTTATTTATGCAAATAAATAATAAATAATATTATGGAAACCTTTTTAACATAAATTATTTTAGTAGCGCAATTAAAATCTTAAATAGATTATTCACATAAATAATAATACAATGGAAATGTGCATTAAGAATTAAGCCAAAGAACAATAATTCCAAAGGTAATACCTAACCAGAAAATAAAGCCGTGGAGGTACCGGCAGAGTAGAATCTTCCTTTTGTACCAGGTGTACAAGACAAATGGGGTACCGGAACCGCTAGATGGCGGTATATCCACCTGAAACAGCATAGGACGTTCTACGATCGTTTCCACGTCTGCCTAGTGCGGCAATTGTCCAGCAGTGACCTTTGTGACTACTATGATGATGACGAAGATAATGGTTATATGGATCATTCCATATTTCACGGCGTTCCCTTTACTTTTATATATAAGGAGTGACTATTTTTGACTATTTTTGAGGAGTGACTCAGAATCGCTCTGGATTTAGGTCGCAGCATACAACCGGTACTTTTAATCCATATCTTGGGGAGACCTTTATCAATCACTATTGTATTGTATTGTACTAATACGACGGAATAATATTTCACATTATACAATCTTTGAGTTTTCTAGTAATTCCATCCTACTCTATGGAAATTGATTTGAATGCATTTTTAAGTGTATTCTATATTTGCAGGTCGTAAATCCACGAGAGAATTGCCGACGGGACAAAATGTAGTGTCGGTGGCACCAATAGAAGTTCCTGACGGTGAGTACGTTAGCTCTGACATTTATACGAGGAAACAAAATGAGTGCGAAGTCGTTTGATGCTCTTTTAACAAAATATTTGAAAACGTTCCTACTTCGTAATAATTATAAATATATTTTAAAAACCAGATGCATGCAACATTTTTATTTAGGACGTTTATATTTATTTAGTTTAATAAGAAGTTATTAATTCGCTTAGATAAGTGATAGATTATAAACAAAAGTAAATGTATGTATTACTACATCTAGGTCGGCTATTTAGGTTAATTATTTTTTGCGGAAGCTTTATGAGTTGTAAAAAACATATTTTGTGCAACGTAATAGATTTGAGCAGTAATTCATATGTGAAACTAAGGCTCAGTTATAATAGGAAATTTGTTTAGAAATCTTTGATATTAGAATTATAAGTTGGTAATATTTATAGTGGTTTTCAAGTAGAGATGTTACATTGAAAGTTCTACTTGCAGTAAATACTGAACTAGATGAAAAGAGGCAGTATTAATACATAAGGATACCTATATCTAACATGAGAATATTTGTATTAATTTGTGCAAACCACTTTCCCAGACTCAAATTTAAATTTTTAGACACATACCAGCAGCAATATCATAAAATAAACTCTTAAAATCATGAATTTTCTCGATGCTTGTATTGTTTTATTTTTCGTTATTATAGTTTTATTTAATAACAAATCTTCGGTTTGTCAGGAGCAAGCTAACCGCAAATTGTAATAGAATAACTAAGAATAAAGTCAAAGAAAGTCTCTACTCAGCAAGTGACTGGCTCTCTTTTAATTCACGCTAGGCGGCTTGGCATTAGTTGAGTACATGCAATTCACTTTTTTGTTTGGAAACTTATACGACAGTGATTTACTTTACTAAAGTCAAAGACTAAACCGTTGAATGCATCGTAATTTTCTAAAGAATTAAATAATTTCAAAATATGAACTGGTAAATTATCAAGATTACTTTCTACCTTTCACCATGATAAAATTAGCCCTTGTTTCATTCTAAGAATTCCACACTAAGTATCATCCAAATAAAGCTAAATTACTTATTACCAATAATATCAAGGCTAATTACGATACAATTTTAAATTCAGAATGCTATATAATTCGCTTGATATCTCTTAAAAACTCTTGTTTATTTTTTTACTAACTAAGCAATACGTATCATCTTTATTAAAATAATGTTTGGAATGTTAAATTATATAGTGATAGTTATTTTCGAGAATTTAAGATTATTTAATTTCCCTGTTATTTTACGTGTTTTATGTTGAAAACATAAGTAATTTCTGCTAGTTTGTTGAAAGAGTAGGTAGGAACATCTAATAAAGATGTTATTAAGTAAATTTATTCTTTTAATTTTAACATATTTTACACATTTCAGAAATATATATTTTATACTATTCTATTCTAATAAACTAAATCTATCTAGTGAAATGATTTAATCACAAGAAGAGATTTAGACATAAATTTGTAGTGGGAGTGAAATGGTGATCATATTTATTCGACCTAAAATAAACCTCATTATGTCAGATTTCTATTTTGGGTAATTCTAGAGACAAATATGCTCAAAAAAATTTTTTTTTCTTTTCGCTGATATTTCATGCTTTTACAAACACCTTAACCTATTATAACCTAACTGTAAAATAGTACATCATATTATTTTATCGTGAAAAGATACTGCAATACATAATACTTGCCCTTGATAAAGTGTAAGTATTTTTTAACTTAAGGGCAAGTATTACATTACATCACATTTTTATGTATCAACTATTGCTAGCGATATCAAGCATTTTTTTGGTATAACATCATAGTAGCCGTCGTAGGTCTACTGTTAGACACAGGCTTCCCTAAGGAAAGGTGGTGGCAATCGCAGGGAGTAGTTTCGAGATGAGGCTGCTGATGTTTGCTCTCGCCTTATGTCGTCTCGAGCTTGTTCGGACGGATATGCCGCCATCTGTCGGCTGTGATACAATTCAATCAAAAAACATATTTAGAACATTTGCTCTGAGAGGTAATCGTACCCACGACCTTTGACGCACAATATAGGATCACTACCATCTGAACCATCAGGCCCGTCCATGTATTATTAGCAACCATAGGTAATAAATAATAATAATAAATTCCCACAACATCTCAAACATTGTCCTGACTCCGTGGTAAGTCCTTAAAGCACTTGTGTTACGAACGCCGAACAACAGAGGAATCACAAATATAATACTTAAATACATATATGTAACACCCAGACTAGAACGAACACAAATATCATCCTACAAATATTTGCTCTGGGTGGGACTGAATGGGGGAATCAAACCCAGGACCCTTGGCGCGCAAGATAGGATTACTACCTCCCTGCCATCGGGTCTGCGTCATCGAGCCCGTAAAAAAATGGCGGATGCTTTTTTATTATTAAGCACACCCACTGTAACATTGTATTGTATTATGTATATTGAAACTTGAACACTTTGAATAATACACTTGCAGTCTATAATAGTCTTAATGCCCAATCAAGTATAGACGTACATCGCATGCGTTTCAATATATTAGTTCAGCAAAGCATACTATAGCATACCTACATTTGTGACATAATAATGCCGAGAAACACTTAATATGATAATACATTTTAATATTCGCACGTAAAGCATTAACAAGCGACCATTCACTAATCAGGTATTACTCCTGAGCCAAGTCCGGCGTTAAACCAATTATGAACTTACGCTTAATGTAATTGCCTTGAGAGTCTGAGTGTGTTTGCTCGTGAAAACAATGGGCCTATACTTAAATTACCTACTTAAGTTACTAACTTAATTGCTAGTATATTATAATATTCCTTTCTTGAAGAGTAAATGAACTAAGTCTGAAAAAAAGTAAACGGTTGTTTATTATTAAAAATATAAGCAATTTAAAATCTTATATATTTTAATAAATTTGCAAGATAAAAAATATATGTAAATAACACTATTATTTGCTGTTTTGCCGAAATATTTGAGAATTCTCAATAAAGTTTTCCATAATAAAATCAAATTTGTGTGACAGAGGAACGTTGTAATGTCAAAATAAAATCGATGTTTTTGAATTCATTCCCCTTTTCAACTTCATTTGTGGTAATGAATATTTATTTAAGAGAGGATTTATGTAATAAATATTTATTTAATAGGAATTATTAAACGTTTACGTTTAATAATTCTTTGACAAGCCCAATGGCGCAGATGGTGGGGATCCTATCTTATGCGCCAATGGTCGTGAGTTCGATCCCCACGAGAATTGTCCTGAGTCTGGGTGTTAAAATATTTATTTAAGTATTATATTTGTGATGCTTCTGTTATATAATGATCGTAACACAAGTGCTTTAGTCGCCTTACCACGGAGTAAAGTTAATATATGAGATGTGGGTTTTTTTTATTATTATATCTTAACGAAAATAAAGGTATTATATATACATCTACAGATATCTACTCTAGAGTCAGGTCATGTTGTGTTAATATAATGTAATAAATATCATGACTATCAATGTTTTATATATTTTTAAATATTTAGTTTAAAAAAACGTTTATTGAAATTATAATTATATTTAAACAAACGTTTCTTTTTATTTATGACTTGGTCGACGAACTAGCATACAGTCCATATGATAGTATTACCGCAACCTGCAGACGCTCGGTTATCACCAGATTATCACTAGCACGTTGCCAATCAGTGGCAACCAACACATTACTAAGGAATTTCACTGCCTCTCCCGTCAAACCGGAACACAGCAATGCTGCCGAAACTGCTGTTTGGCGGTAATAATGGGTGAGTTTTAAGTACTAATACAGGCGACCTTTATATAACGAATTTATTTATTAAACTTTATTACACAAAATAAGACATCTCCCAGCTAAACCATTACACGAAACAAAAAATAATATATATAGTGGTGCAGACAATATGTATATACATGTACAAAAAAAATAGTTACATTAAGTAATTAAAAATAGTTACGTTAAGTTACATACATATTTGTATTAATAATTGTTACATAATATATACATACATTCAATGTTATTTAGGTTACTAAAAAATGCTAAAAAAATATCTTTAAGAAAACAAAACTTTTATTAAGCAATATCGATCCATAATCTTTTGTCAACTATGTCCAATCTGGCTAATCAAGTAGGTCTCAACAGTATAAGATCTTTTCACCTTAAACGTTTGATAATTGTAATGATTAAGGTATTACATTTCATTTAGGAAATATCTAGTTACCAAATAATTACGTACTAAACAATTAACATATGAATATTAAATAAATAGCTTATAAAAAAAGCTACTGGATAAATATATTCATAGATTTAAACTTTGAAATACGTTAATAAAATATTATTTCTATTCATAAATCTTTTGTGTAGTCATACAAAATGATTGTTCAATCTACGTTTAAGTATGGGTTTTTCGTTATTACAATCACGCGCTTAAGAAACCCTTCTTTTTATTATCATTGACATCAATACCGTCGTTTTTATGGGATTTAACAAGTATCGTACCGAATATTTAGGAAACATGGGTACAATTTACAGTTAATTCTTTAATTTAATCTATTATAATTATTATAATTTATTATGGCTCACTAACACTAAACAGTTTTTTTTTTATGTTTTAGGCCTTTTCCTAGCTAGAAGGCCAGCTAGTTTGTATTGCCAAAGATGAAATTATCTTCATCATCATTCCAGCTATTGGAAGTCCTGGAAGTCCACTGCTGGACGTAGGCCTGCCCACGAAAGGGGGTTTTCAGCCCATAATTATCGCGTTGATCACAGTTGCACTCTTCGATATCTATCGAAAAGTGCAACTCATGTGACGGGGATGCTGCTGCCCATCCCCGCGCATTAAACTGCACTGTTTGGGATTGATATACTACAATCTGGCGGTTCTGGTACCCTTGTTGCCTCTTACGACATCTGGTACAATACAGTATTACCAGGTACCAAAATAAGGTAAAGATAAATTATCAGCACCTAAAACTGTTATCAGTTCCACATTCCATTGCTAGACCAGGGATGGGTACGTTTTTTCATATTTATTTACAGTTATAATACTCATTTCGATTCCGAGCATTTCTAGAAAAATAGAATATCTAATGATTATAAAACCTAGTAACACACTGAACTACCCATTATTTACGGCGTAGCATGCTTAATAAGTTTGCCGACTGCGGTAAACCGCTGTGTGGTTTTATCATTAACTATTGTACCAAATTTGGAAGGTATATCGATCTTTTTATATTTTGTATCTTCAAAATATGATGCTACATTTTTGTGCTTCAGAGAAGTTATATATGCTACATTTTGTAGTTATTTTCAGTTTTTAATACATTTTTATGTTAAGAATTGCGACCTATCATTTGAATCGAGTAAAATATTACTTATTAGTTAGTATTATTACTTAGTATTTCAACTCTGTATATATTTAATTAGTAGTAATAGTTAAAAGTGGGGTAGCGGCAGAATATAAAAGTATCTCCCTTAGTGTCAGGTGTCGTAAGAGGCGACTAAGGTACCAGAACCGACAGATGGCGGTATACCCACCCTACAAGCGTGACTCTAATGCAAAGGCTGAGGATGGGTAGCAACATTTTCGTCACAAAGTCCTGCGATTGCCACCATGCCTGGCAATGAAGCCATTATCCCAAGCTATGGTAGTGGTTATGGTAACGACAAAGCAGGGGGTTCTAATAATCTCTGGCAGTCGCATGAGAAGATTGTTGAGTTGGAGGAAGAGCTGAGTAGGATGCGCTGGGATATTCTGGGGTTATCTGAAGTCTGAAGAGAGGGCAAGGACACGATAATCCTAAAGTCTGGGAACCTACTCTAGTGCCAGGAAGGAGACCAACGGTCCCAAGGTGGTGTCAGATTTCTCGTCTACAAGTCTCTTATTAACAACATAATTACCATCGAGAGTATGTCTAATAGGGTTGTATACCTAATACTCAGAATATCCGAGAGATATCCGCTGAATTTGCTGCCGTCGGCATCGGCAGAGTAAAACAGTACATCCCTCTGTACCGTGTGTCGTAGGAGGCGACCGAGGTACAAGACTGACAGATGGCAGTATATCCATCTAAAACAGCGAAACTCAAATGCTACAGGGTGCGGATGGGCAGCAGCATCATCGTCGCGTAGTTACGCTCTGCGATTACCAGCACGCCTGCCCAGCGCGGCAATTATGAGCAAAAATCCCCCTATTTTGGGGAAACCTAAGTTTGGACTAACAGTGGGCTTTTCATGGCTAATATGATATTTACTAAATGTCATTCAGGTATACAAACCGACCTCGACAAATCCAGATGATGAAGTGGAGACTATGTATGAGGACATAAGTCGGACCATACATATGTCCAAGATCCAATCCACTATTGTAATAGGAGACTTTAACGCAAGATTTGGCAATAAAAACAGTGATTAGCTAAGAGAGGCATACTTTGGATACGGGCAACGGAACCCCAGGGGTAAGAAGCTGGCTGACTTTCTAAAGAAAGAGGGACTCTTTATGTTGAACTCTTTTTTCCAGAAGTCGCCTCACAGGAATGGATAGTTCCACGGCAAATGGAATAGCCTTCATCTTGACGAATAAAAAAAATATATTCATTGATGTCTTTGTGATCCACATGGTCAAAACCATAAGGAATCACAGGAATAAAAAGGCACATTGAATATCAACGTTAAACATGAAAGGTCCTACCTGATCAAGCCTACGTTCCGAATTTTTCACGGCCATATCCAAAAGTTCAAGACCTTTCAGCTCGAGCTCTTAAACCATTTTGATTGTTTGAAGAACGTGGCGTCGGTGGACAAGATTAACGATACGCTCTTAGAAGCTCTCCAGGTGGTTAGTTCTAAGTTTATTGGGCCCCGCCGTTCAAAGAGAATCTCTCCGGCCATACTCTCAATCACATGGCCGAATTACAGTCGATGAAGCTGCAGTCTTTGAGTGATGCGCAGTCATAAAGCGGCTTAATGGGCACATTTAAAAATCTATGCGATATGACATCTGTCTCTTCAATACTCTAATCTATTGGACAAAGTCTAATGACTAAGCTGAAGAGAGAAGTTGGAAGATTAGCATCGACCAAGGCCGAGGTACTGGAGGAGATCGAGATGTTTTGTGGAGAGTTATACGCTTCCGTATCTAAGCCTGCTAGCAGTTCGCCTAAAGACACAAGAGCCAACTTAGTCTAACACTACTCAAAAGATATCCCGGACATGAGCCTGAATGATATTAAAATGGCCCTGGATCAACTTAAGAACAAGACAAGGCGCCAGGTGATGACGGAATCACATCAGAGCTTCTGAAGGCGGGTGGAATACCCATACTTGTAATCAAAAGATCTTTAACACCGTCGTCGTCGAGGGTATTACGCCAGAAGCATGGAGTAGGAGTATAGTGATGCAGTTCTTACAATCCTTCTCGAATGCAGGTTTGCAAATTTCCAACCTTCCGAACAAGCTGGTTTCCAAAAAGCTACCTAGAGATGACCTATGGCAGCGAAACGTGGTCTTTTACTATTGGCCTTCTGAGCTAACTCAAAATAGCTCAACGAGCTATGGAGAGGGCAATGCTCGGAGTCTCTTTGCACGATCAAATCAGAAATTAAGAGATTCGTAACCGAAGCAAAGTTAACGACATTGCCCGGCGGATTAGTAAGTGGCAGTGGGCTAGGCATTTGGTACGCAGAACCGATAGCCGATGGAGTCGTAAGGTTCTGGAAGATAAACGATCTGACTAAAACCGCAGGAACGCGCTGGACGCAGGGCGCATACAACCGGTCCTATTATTAATTACTTGAGGAGGCCTATGTCCAGCAGTGGACGTCTTATGGCTGATATATCAGCCATGATATACGTCCACATATTGTACCAAAACTGTGTGTTAATTTACATAGATTTATATAAAAAAGATAGCATAGATAAAGTAATCGACGGAAAGAACTGAAACAGCAAACGTAATTTAAGCAGAAACTAATCGTCTAAATTTCAGTTAGTTAGTAGATCTTTATATTTAGACCACTACTCACGTCGTAAAATAAATTTAAAATGCATAAGCACATGTATTTAATTCTTTTTCTTTTGCGAACAGCAATGTTATTTTGTATTTTTCATAAGCTGACAATTCCATAAAAGCTACAGAAAATCTACTAATAAAATTGTTGAATTTTTGCAGGTTCGAGTTCTTTCTAAAACCTGAGACCAGTTGAATGTTTTCTAGTAAATATTATTTTTAATTTAATATTCAGTATTTTTCAATGTATAAGAATACCTTATATTTGTCTCTTATAAAACTTAGATTAACAATAAAAACAATAGTGTCAACTATCCGCCATTTGTGCAAGAGTCGTGCATTAATCACGCGCCCCAATTCTAGCTCGCTGTCGCGGTCGCGAGCTAGACCCGCCGGCACCAGTGGCGTGCCTCGAATGCGAGCGACGTGTCAACTAACAATTTATATAGCCATTCATACAAAATGTACCGTGAGGTAACAGTAGAGTAGAATAGAACTTCCCCCCGTATCAGGTTTCGTAAGATACCGGAACCGACAGATGGCGTATATCCATTCAAAAAAGTCAGCCCAAATGTAAAGGGTGGGGATGGTCAGCAGGTCTACCGTCGTGATAGCTGCGCTCTACGATTGCCAACACACTTACCCAGCGAGGCAATTATGGGCAACATACCCCCTTTCTTGGGGAGGCCTATGTCAAACAGTGGACTTTTAGTGGCTGGTATGATGATGATGATAGTAAATATAAAAACTTTGTTTCAACTTCCAGTACTATAGCCCGCCTAGAAAACAGGTCCTGTAGCGTAGTTGTAGTTCGCTAGACCCGTCGGCACCAATGACGTGCCTCCAGTCCGAGCGATGAGTCAACTTAGTAAAACAAAGACTGGTCCTCAAACACTGTTTTAAATTGCTAAAGGTCGCGCTTTAGTAACATGATTCCTAATTTAATGTTGAACCACCTAGAAGACTTATTTACAATAATGTAAGTAGTATATATAATTAGTTTTTTTTAAATCGCTTTTACTTATCCCATAAATTTGATAAAGTCGTGAAGCAAGTTAGTTATATCGGGCTGATACAATTTAAAGCTTTTATTCAATTTAATGATTTTGTTTTTATGAAAACTACATTACTGATTACATTGAGGAAAGTATCGACGTTACCATTATGGCTTTGAAATAAAAATTAAAAAACGCAGCGCCGTCAGTATATTTACTTATAAAAACCATTAATTGTTTCACCGCACTATAGTGGTCGATCGTCAATCGTACCAAATGAGATACTGCCAGCACTTATGAGCCCTGACAAGGCAGAAGAAGTCGACAGAGTGTAAAAAGATCTCAAACGAACGAAGCCTAATTCTCCAGTCTTCTGCAAACACGTTGGGTTACTCCAGCAATAGGTTCGACTGAAAATAAAACACATTTATGACGTCACTGTTTCGATGCCTCAATATAATAGATGGCATTGGTTCGAATAAACCCATCAAATAATTTTAAAAGACCACCCACTTTGTTTTTTGAAACTCGCTTAACGATAGTTTTTGCTAAATGTAGACGATATTGATGCTAATAATGTTAGACTCCCTCAAGGTTTGCGAAAACTTGTTCTAGCGGGCTGTATTAGATAGACGGGTACCGAGATATGAGAAATAGCAATCAGTCACTTGTCATTGTCGCGTGATATTGTCTCACCTATCCCATCTCATATTTTAACATTCGTCTCGCACATTATGTCATGAGTTATTCTACTACTAGCGATCACCTGTTCTTTATTGCAATTATTGTTATTGATAGACGATAGATAGAACTAGCATTTACATTATATTGTAAGGTTTTAATAGATATTGTGTATCCTGATACAATATTTGATAATCTATATTTTTAAGACTACAGTTATAAAAGTTTTGGTTTGGGGTCAGTGCCATTTAGTGGTGGATGAAATGCGATCACCAGGTTCCATTTTTAATTTCGTACTTTATTATATTTTAATAAGACCCGAGACCAACTTTCACGTTTGTTCTACAGACAATAACGTAAACTTCATTTAAGTATTTATTCATTTAATTCATTTTTAACCATCAAAAATACAATGTACACATGGCAAACTTAATGCCTAGTAGCATTATCTACCAGTCAACTATCGGGCAAAACAGAAAGTGGATAAGGCGGTGCAATGTACATATATAAATATAAAATCTATTAAATAAGTATGTTGTGTCATTTAAACAGTGGTATATTTCGTTTCTATTTTAGTTGATTTTATATATTTCTGGTGCAATAACTTCAACTGTCTCATATTTTACATTTATCGAATCGCACAATCTGCTTAAAGATGTTGTAGAGACTTCGCTTCACATATTAATATAAATATAAATAATAATAATATTTATTTTTCATATCAATATAATTCTTTAGAGAAGTATAAATATATAGAAATTTGATAAATTATTATTGCTAAAAACTGAAACTTTTATTGAAAATGCTGTCAAATCCGTTCGATAGGCAACAAAACCGTGTATGGCAGTATTGTTGCTCTTTATAGGGCCAAAATAAATATGCCACTATGGCAGGTGTTAAATATAAAGTAAAAATTGCAAATAATTTTACATAATAAAATTAAATACGTCAGTTACCTTAAGTATTCAAATTATAATACTTCATAATAGTTTTATTGAATTATTATGTATATTACATTATATTTTAAATTAAAAACAATGTACAAGAAAATAAATCGAAATAATTTCATAACTAACTAATACTACCTAAGCAAAAGCAAGGTTTTAATTGTCCATTCGAAATATATATTGAAACATGAGACGGTACCTATCGTTTAATCGTTCAATCGATTTAAAATGTAACTTAATTATGCAGTAACACAACTACTTACTGAACTATCATGATATATAATTAAAATAAACTTTCGTTATAATTTAGTCATATTGGAATTGGAAATGAATAATTAATTTGTTGGTTTACTTCGCAAACTTGGCCGCTTAATGTCAAACCGCGCCTTTAGAATATGTAACTAAGGCATGTTTGTGACTTTTGCCATAGTTCAGTCCAATCGATCTAAAAGTTCTTGCCTGGTAAACAAGTATGATATACTACTACTATATTCTTTATGTACACAAGATTATTTTCTCTTTCAGAAACAATGTATCCAAGGTTTGCAGAGCCGATACCCAACGTCACTGTCACAATAGGCAGGGATGCGCTTTTAGCTTGTGTAGTAGAAAATTTAAGAGGTTTCAAGGTAAGTGGTGTGCCTGAAAACTAGTCAGTTATTTTAGCTAACTGTACTGCACTGGACATATATCTGGATGTTGTTAGATGTTTTTTTATTCTAAAAGTCATATTGGAGTATTTATTACAAATGATGTATTTAATGTATAAATTTCAATATAATTGCAAAAAAAAAATGCAAAAATGATGGCACATAAATTTTTTTTTTGTTCACTTAATTGCATTCCAAATCAAAATAAATGCTGTACCCTTCTTAAAGTAAACAACTTTTGGCGGATATCCTTGTTCAAGGTGTATTAACAATTTTATCTAAGTATTGAGTTTGTAAAATCTGTCTTATTATAATTTTATATACCATACATTTTTCATTTATATAGGAAAAAAAAGTTTTAGAATCAAGATGTGCTTTAGAATTATGTTTTATTATTATTTTAGGTAGCATGGGTGCGGATGGATACGCAGACTATACTTAGCATTCACCACAATATAATCACACAGAACCCTCGCATCAGCCTTTCGTACAACGACCACAGATCGTGGTACCTGCATATCAAGGACGTGCAGGAGGTGGACCGGGGGTGGTACATGTGCCAAGTCAACACGGATCCCATGCGGTCTAGGAAAGGATACCTACAAGTTGTAGGTAGGCAATATACAAATTTTTCATATTGCATTTCAAATTCTATCAGCTTACATGCTTTAAGAGTCGCCGGATCGATTTCATAAAAAAATTAAACATTTGCCTTTTTTGTTCTTATGAAATCTATTTCATAAGAATATAAAAATTTTTTCTTATATAATTTGGAACAATATTATATTATTTCTTGGTGATATTGTTGCTGAAAGATATCTGTAGTTTATTTATTTTTCGGAGTGCCGTAACATTATATTTTAAGTAGCAACAAATTATCTCTATCATATTGATAGCCAACTAGGTAAGTAAATGAAGTATTTTAATTTTTAAACCGCAAGTAATTATATTATAGCAATGCCAAATACATTAATTATGAATTATATTCTGGCACCGGGCTACCTGGCGCCCGACACTTGTTCTTAAATTACGGTATTGTAGAAATCAAATTATCTTTTTGTTTGTATCTATTTGACAGCATAGTTCTAAAAAAGAAAATATAAATCTTTATGTATAAAATTTCGTCTTACGTTGTTTATACGGAATGAACTTCTAAACTACTAAACGGATTTAATCAATTGGGAACATTTTGATCTAACTTGAGAACGGAGTTCTGTCTTTCCTTTATAATATAGCTAGTAAGACATAAATCTGAAATAAAATGAATGTTGCAAAAACTAAAGTGAATGGTGAGCATTTAATTACTACAAAAAAATACAAATCCTCTTTAAATCTATAACAAATATTATTGCTTTACACGTTCCATCTTTTCATGAACAGATTCGAAAAATAAGTAATCTTATAATTTTATGAGATCAATAATGCGAATCCATTAATTTGTCGTTCATTGTTATTGCATAGACATTATTGGAATAGTCTGAACTCATCTAAAATAACATAAATTATATTTCGATGAGAAAATTACTTACTCTGTTCAAATAATGTACGACGTAAAATTACTATAGAACATATTAACATTGACGAGTGTTTTGTGAGTTATTCGAAACAAACGAATAATGATTCTAAGTAATGATACATTTGTCAATAATATACGAATTAATCTACTTAGAAGACAAGATAGTCTTCTTAATAACTTTAATAAAGTGTGTGAATGTGCTAAACTAGACTAGCACTTGGTAGCAATAAGTCAAGTTTAAATTTTATTGTAAACTAAGAGCGGCTCGAATGAAATCGCAATGTTTTTTATTCTCTATTTAGTTAGATATCGCTTTCTTTGAAAGTTTTGAAATAAATTATAGCATAAAACAAGTAGTAATACATACTGTATCTTAAAACGATGCCATGGTGCAGTTGTACTAGTACAACTTAGGAATGAATTTTCCTATGCACTGTTATTGACTTTTCTGCTCAGGTCCAAAAAGAAAGTGACTGGCTATTTACTCTTTTTCCATGAGAAAGAGTGGCTAAAAAACTATCATTCGTCTTTAAGTTACTTTACATGGATTATCACGAACACTGAGAAATACTCATATCGATTGAATATGTTTTTTTCGAGATGAAAAAACATGATAGTGAAGGAATGCGTCAAACCTGCACTAAGCTTTCGCCGGCACCAATTTATGTTTTAAACTATCGTCCGTCTAATTTAGTCGGTAAATGTTTGTGTTCGTGCAGTGCCTCCATCAATCATCGACAACATGACGTCCACGGATATGGTAGTGCGAGAAGGTTCCGATGTGACTTTGGTATGTCGGGCATCTGGCTACCCCGAACCATATGTCATGTGGAGAAGAGAAGACGGACAGGACTTCAACTACAATGGAGAATCCGGTGAGATAATTTTCACAATGACTGTTCGCAGTGCAGTGACAGTAAAAAAATGTATAATAAATTACAAATAATTTAATACACAGGATAATAGGATTAGTAAATCTTTAAGATGTGTGTTACTAACAAGTAACATTTATCTACTATACTGTATTATTTCTTTTATTTACCCTTTGATATAAAAGATCATTTTGATAAATGGATGCGTGGTCATACTTATATTTTTTTAAAACAGTTTAAAAAAGGAAAAAGAAATAATTTGAAAAAAAGTTTGCGTAAGTAATAGATTATCACATTATTTTATTTTTTGTCTTGATGATACGTTCATAATAAACAGTTATTTCAGTTATATTCAATAGTTTTAAAATTGTAATTGTTTTTCTTATTTTTGTTTTGTAAATCAAATACTTCGCCCGAGATTAGGCAGACATTTACACCATTTGCTTTTGATATAATATCTATAAATTATCATTCTACTCTGTTGACCAACGAAGGCCTGATTATGCCAGTTCTGAATTGCTGTAGTGATGAATAAAATAACGGGGGGTAAACGTTGCTTCTAATAATGCCGGAAATTGTTTGGGACGCAAGATTGGTAAATAATATATTTATTAAGTTGCCTAAGTATTTCATACCAGTACGTAATTTATATTAAAACATAATATCTTTTACATTTAAGGAAATATAACCAGAGTGAAACTTTTACAATGGTTATTTTCTAGGATTCACGCATTTACTACTCATAATAAAACTACTCTCTTAACGACTTTAAAACGCGGTTTATTTGACTTTTTAACAACATTCTTAAAAACAGTTGCCGCAAGTTAACTAATACGTCAAAGAAATGTAAAAGCTGAACAATACTCGATTTAAGCCGTTAACAGAGTAGTTTAATTTTACATAAGTTTCTGTGTACCTCATACACCTTCACCACATTTCTAGCAAGCACCAGTTCTCGTACTGCTATAATTCGGTTTTAGGGCTGAGTGAGGTAGGAAAATTACAGGCTTATGTTAGTAAAATTTCACATGTCACGAAATTTGCAACACGCTACAAACGATGTTGTGATGATAGACAAGGCTTAACATTGCCGGTCTAGGAGTAAGACTGAATTTTGTCTAGTATTAAAAAATATATTCATCCGGTTTATTTAACTCATACTCTTTTATCGTCAGGGATAGTACAATACCATGAATATAGCATAAATGAATGGTTCAAATTTCCACGTTTGCTATCGAATTTTAAATCTTATTGACGATTGTTACATCCACGTTTTTTTTCGGACGATCTTATTGCTGACCTACTCAGGCGTCAATTCCAGCGCCACCGAAAAATGAGGGCGGGGCCTCTCATAGATGAGAGGTCCGATGCCCGTAATTATCCTGCGTACCCCGCGGTCGCGACCGCGCGTTTAGCTACGGTCGCGCTCGCAAGGCTCGCGGGATCTGAGCGGGAATTAACGTTTTTAAAGTATCCTTGTCTTAGATCAATACCAAATTCTACAATATTGGCCTCTTGCAATGATTTGCTTCTTTTTGTTCTATTTATTAAAACTTATTTTGCTTTAACAGTAAGCGTAGTGGATGGGGAGACGTTGACAATAACAAAAGTATCCCGTCTTCATATGGGTGCTTACCTGTGCATCGCCTCTAATGGTGTGCCTCCGTCGATAAGCAAGAGGATTATGCTTATGGTGCAATGTAAGTGAAACAGATGACTGCTGTCATCTCACTATGAGATTTAAAATTAGTTTACAGTTGGCAATTACAAAATAGGAAAAGCTGACGACGTTATATTTTAGCACAGAACGACAGGTTTAATTTAATTAAATATATGGTAACTTCATATCAGTTTTATGAGCTTGTAAAATTACAAACGAACCTTACAATTAAAACTACGATCAGCATAAGATGTTTTGTTATCGTCATTTTTTTATAATATTGGAGCCAAAAATATCCTAATCAGAGTCGCTACACAGACAGACATTTTGTAATATATATAAAAATAATATAACTATCAATTGTCATATGGCATAATAAAGATAATTATCAAAAAAACCTAAAACACTCTCACTGTTTATAAATTCTGAAGTTGTTGAATATCAAATGGAATACAAAAACAAATAGCGTGTCTTCGCAACTAAGAAATTATTTTGCTACCGTCAGTTCCACCGATGCTCTCGATTCCTAATCAACTGGAAGGTGCATATATTGGGCAAGATGTGACGCTTGAGTGTCACACTGAAGCATACCCTTCATCCATCAACTACTGGACTACAGACAAAGGCGACATGATAATTTCCGGTGAGATTTTTTATTTTATTATTATTTAACTATTTTTCATCATGCTGTTCAATCATTATTTCAAAATTATTTCAAATATAAAACAAACTATGTTGATTTCTTATCTATCCGCTAGATAATTAAGTAAATATACCAATTGCAATACGAGAAAATTTATATTAGAAAAATATATATGAATGTATATTAGAAAACGCGACTAAGATAGTTGAAGACTTAAAACATATTACTTATTACTTATTTACTATACTTATTTTAAATTTATGAACCTTACATTCTGTTTTCAATGCATGCTTTATTACTTTAGCTGCAAAGTTCATTCATGTACTGTATTGAAAGCTCATGGCTTCGAGCTCAGTTCATTTATCACAAACGTAAACAACGTGTGTCAGTTTAAAGAATAGAATCGATACCATCACTGATTTATTACTTCATAATGAAAATAGTTACCATTGTTTAATCGAAATCCGACCGACAGAGAATAGTTTTATAATAAAACACCTCTGTTACAATAAATAAGTCGAAGTGGCTTTAAAAGCTAACTTCATAACAAAGAACCTTTGTCCACAACTGTATTGTTGAAGAGCTTAAATCAAGTGCGAAATGAATATTGAATATTGTGGAATATAACAAAGAGTTAGCAAATGCTCATTCAGCATTGTCATATTATAGGTTAGAAGGGCACCTGGGATTTAATGAATGACACCAACATAGTCCATTCCCTTAGCTGCAACCTTCCTTGCCCTGGATAATGTTTTTACGCTGTTGAATATTGTCGGATAATAAACCGCCCCGGGTCATCTTTATGTAGGGGTATTGAACCTTCTTCTTACTTGACAGGCCCCTTCACGGGACATGTCTTATGCTCTAGTCGACCTCAAGTGGCTTGCATTTGGTGCGATGTAAATGGAATTTACACTAGTATTGCCTACAAGTATCCTTACAGCACCCTGACCGACTTCTCGAGTCAACATCAGTTAATTTGTTGAAGCCATAAAAGACCTGTAACTGTCACTGCATTGTTCTACAACAAGTTCAAGTTACAAACTTTATTGAGTATTTAAAAGTGCTTTTGTGCGATTTAGTACGTCTATTTCAATAAATATAATTTTCAATTTAATTCAGCTAATTGTTGTGAATAACGTAACATTGAAACCATTAGACTTTTCTTTCTTGAAGAAACTATACGAGGCACTTAGCATATAAGTAGAATATTTCCTGATGGGCTGGAAATGCCGAAATTCAGCGCCATGTTTTCAATTTCATTATTACACTAGCAGTTTTTATTTCACAAAAACCGATTAAAAATATAACAAACTTGTTACTAAATTAAGTAACTTAACTACTAACGGAGACCACGATTCTTTCAAAATTATATAGTATAGTATAGTGGATATTACAACCCTATAAAGCTTACATGCTGCAATGTATCGCTCGGTTCCTAGTGGAACTATAAACAGGTTTTATATTTAAGTAGAAATGGAAATTGTAGGTGGGAAGTACGAAGCGTTCCCCACGGACAGTGGCTACAACAAGTACATGATGCTGAAGATACGGAACATCACGAAGGAAGACTTCGGCTTTTACAAGTGCATCGCCAAAAACTCCCTGGGGGAGACCGATGGGATTATCAAACTCGATGGTAATAAAAGCGACGTTTTTAATAGTTCTTTATATTAGTTAAACTGCTCAATTGCATTATAAACTGGTGTAAAAAATTTTTTTTGACCGCCGTTTCTATTTAAATAATAATCTAATCCCATCCATCATATAATAAGTATTGTAACTTTTTTACCTTTTTCATGTTTTTTACTGCATTTCACGATTCTCTCCAAGAACACGATAATAAAGAGCACTGAATTTTAATAAAAGGCTTTAATATTATTATCAATAAGAGTAAGTCTAAGTCACTTACTGTTCCTTAATATACCTTAAACGTTAACTTTGTATGTTCATTCAGACTTTAATTTCGTATAATTTTTTAGAAATTCCTGCTCCACCTTCTGCGCTGACGACAACACAGAAAACAATATTAGACAATCAAACAGTCAGAAAAAAAGGTAAGAGTAATTGTATGTGTCATGTATTCATATTACGTCTAATTAATAATATGATTATTAATTAGGCATAATACTAAAATAAAGTACATGGAATTAATACCTAATACTAATTACCTTTACAGATAAAATATCAACGGTGATAAGAAATGAGGTCATTAGCTCGAATTTTCAGGGAGGCGGTGCTTATGTCGAACAAATGAAAGATTTTGGTAAGTATCCTAGTAAACCAATATTATATTCTTAGCAAAAAATCCCCTTTAGGTATCTAAGTAAATTATAAAATGGAATTTGAAGAAGAACTGCTTTCAGAATTAAAATTACTGTTTGCGCCTCCATTTGATTGAAGACACTACTCAAGACAATAATTCTCAAGGTTTTATTAAACTTCAATCTAAGACAGCAAAAGATATGTTGCAAAGAGCCATCATTATATAATCGATATTCTAAAATGAAGTTGATAGATTAATTGTTTGACTTAGATTAATTTACTGTTACTCGATCATTTAGCTCAAAATAAATAGTTAATAAGTCGCAAACTGTTATTAACGACATCCTCATTAATAATCTACATTACCGAAATGGTACGTCATTTAGTTCTGACAACAATACGTTTATGGCCAGATTAAATATTGAAATAACTATTAATCAAATCAATAATAGATAGCAAATTGTACTTATGTTTGGTTTACGTCAAATGAAAATTCGGTGAAACAATTTAATTATCTTATTCTTACCATGATAAGTAACTACATATTTGACTGACTATATAATTAAGACTAAGGTTATTAAGTTGTTGATCAATTTAAAGCAAATATACTTATTTTTTTAGCAAGTATTCTTGTAAAAAATCAACATAGCAATCATAGATACTTTAATATATCGGTCACGCACTATTGCAATCAAAACCATTCCAGTCAGTCACTCATAAAGGAAAGTTATGGAAACCAAATTAGGATGGGGTTTTTTATAATAATATTATTATAATAGATTAACGGGCTCGATAGCGCAGATGATAGTGATCCTATCTTGGGCGTCAAGAGTCGTGGATTCGATTCCCACCCAGAGGAATAATAATACATATATACATATATACATACATATATATATATATATATATATATATATATATATATATATATAATAATAATATTGCAGAAAGAGGACTTAAAGCATGTTTCATTAGTTGTCAATAAAATGTTTGTCTACAATAATTACACAACAGACAGTGCAATGAGGCTCATTGCAATATCAGTCATTGTTGCTGATTATCAAATAGACAATCAGTAAACACTAAATTTTATCTGCAAGTGGACAACTTTTGATACACCAAAACACATGGCTGCTTAATTATGTTTGTATAAGTATATTAAAAAAATGTTTTGTTTACAGAGTTCGACGATGAAGATAACTCTGCACATACAAGAAAATTGTGTCCTCTTTTGTTTTGGATATTAATTTGCCACATAATAGCATTAGCGAGATGCAATATACTTTCTTGATAAGACGCGATAATTAATTTAGGACATTTTATACTTAATTGGCGATATTTTTATAATAAAGTATATATACGAGATGTATATTGTGCCGGAGCATTAACATCAAGGTCTTTAAAAAATTGTCAATATAGCCTTGGAGTTTACGTCACACAGCTTCAAGCATGTTGTCCACGATAGCGATAGCGTCATAGACGTTAGTTTGACTTGATAAAAAATATATGCATACGGCGCATTTTATAGTGTTATAGATAGCCGGTATACCGGTATTTCAAAATATAATATCGATATCTCGTCTATGAAGTTACGCTTCGTGCACACTATGCTTTATTTTGGTGAAAATGTCTTTCACCAAATTGAAATTCACGTAGTTTTACAATGCTTAATTATATTATTTGTCTTTTCTTATTTACAACTCATATACATTTACTTTTTGATAATATACAACTTTTCTACTACATCGACTTGTATAAATGCCTAATTAGATTAGTAATAGATATAAATCTGTCCACTTATAAAAGTAGGTAGCTAATAAGTACTACTTTATTTAAGTTCGACGTAAACAAATACCAAAATAAAATTAATTTTATTGAAATACTAAAACCGCTTACGTAGTTAATAAATAGTTATTGTTATTATTTTGAGCTTATTATAGAAAATATTTTCAAAATAAATGATATGTTAATTTTTTTATTATTACTTTGCAGTAAATGTTAGTTACCTAATATTAGCCATAATGGTAGATTGTATAATACGAATACGTCATTAGAACATTTTGTAATACCAACACAATGATTGCCATTGCTACCAATGGAACTGCCAAATAAATGTGTAAAATAAATAAATTTATGCTTAATTTTGTGGTGTTTTATTTATTCAAACATCAAACATCTAAATATCTAGCATATAAGAAACTTAGAGTAAAACATTTGACTTTCACCATTCTACTAAGCGATTAATTAAAACCGGATAATTAGTTAAGTCCGTTACGAGAAACATAATCGAACTAATTTTTATAAACTAAGACTTAAAATAACAAAATCATATTAAGCCCTGAATTATATTTGAATATGAGGGTAAAATATCCAGACGTACATATTCTATAAATAAATACTAAAAGGTTAAAATAAAGAAATAATAATAATTCTACAATTTTACATCTACAGTGTCGAGTTCATTAGTCATATCTATAATAATATAATTACACACCTTATATCACCATAAAATCAGTTAAGTGATGACTGACCTCCAAGGTGTAGAATTATATTTATGTATAGGGATTGTCCTAGCCTTTTGTGACCTCTGTTATTTTTTAGTAATTAAAATAGTTTACAAAAAACACTATTGTTTTTATAACTTTGAATACAGAACCTTCATTTAAAAACGGCAAAGGTTCACACTAACTTTGCAAATCATGGAATAATCCAATTGCGATTGGCTATATTTCAGACTGCCAATTAGTCTTTGGCTATTTTGTCTAACATCTTTGTTATTGTTTTAAGTCCGTTCATTCCCCCACAGATACCCAGCGAGCTATGACTCGCTGGATATCTGATACTATTGTAGATATTTAAATGTATTTTTTTTATTATTGATAGCATTATAGTAGAATTTCAAAATAGAAGTGTAAAACACGTCTTAATTATTGTATGAACCATGTAGTATGTATAGTGTGTTTTTGAAAGAAAGATTGAAAAATAGTGTGATAAGAGTTCGACGTGGTTATGAAAGATAGTAAGTTTTGAAACAAAAATAGTGAAAGGATGGATGAAAGTCAATTAACTGCACAAAAATATAGAGCGTAGTGGACAACAGAGTTAGAAGATAAAGTAAGTGAAAAGGTAGGAGACGTATTAAAGAGCTCAAAGTATCGACTCCGAGGTACCACGAAAAACGAGCGTATATAGAAGGATAAATGCAAATAAAGGAAGCGAGGAGGTATGCCAAAATCGTAGCAAGGAAGGGCCATAGACCCCGCCTACGCGATGGGACAGGCGTGATGTATGTACGTAAATTTTCTGTTGCCAGCAGTAAAAGGAACTGTTGGTGGTAAATAAATAATTAAGATGAAAAACAGAATGCAAATGCATACACCCAGTTTATTTTTAACCGGGGCGGGTACATGCGTCCTGCATACGGCACCATCTTGTGGATTTAGTCCTCTCGATTATCCTCCTTGTGTGTGAACGTCCTACGCTGCGCTTGCCGCTGCATGACCTCTATTCCAGAACCTTACGATTCCATCATCCGTCGGTTCTGCGTGCTATGTGCCCTGCCCATTGCCACTTCAACTTGCTAATTTGCTGGGGTAACTATTATAACCGTATTATGGTTATTTTACAGAAGGACCCGATAGTGTAGATGGTAGTGACTCTATCTTATGTCTAAAAGGTCGTGGGTTCGATCACCACCCAGGACAAATATTTATATGATAAATATTTCAGTTTGTTCTGTCTGGGTGTGTAAAATTATTTAAGTTCATAACGTAAGTGCTTTATGTGACTTATCTCGGAGTCAGACAATATATGTTCGAAATTTTATCCAGTTCATTCATTAAGCGACATAGTTAAATTACAAAATACTATCCAAACCATTAGATATATAATTACAATGTAAATTATATATATGTACCCAAATCATTAAAAATAGGTTTCCATTTGGAAAAACGTTCACCAAACTGTTCAAATACATGCAGTTGATTATGTTATTGACCAACAACTAGTAAACAACACTATTTTTCAATACTTTCTAATTTCGTCAAAATATGTCCCTCGAGGTCTCTTATGAACTGCAACAGAATATTAACCAACCACTTCATCAAAACTTTGCCTTGTAATAGCTTACATAACTCTATTCTGTAGGTCTACACCCGGAAACCCCTTTTAAGCCGAGTGATGATATTATTATCTACCTCCTTTGCTTTCCTCTTTATCTTCCTTTCTTTATTTGTTTTATCACGCTGTTCCAAATTTTCATTGAATTCTACGCCGCAAATGTCATTTTCGGGTGCTCTTTAATACCAAGAAAGTGGCAAATAGGTATGGTAAACGGCTACCATAGTTTATAGACAACTGCGACATCAGTCCTATCACATGCGTATAGCCGATACATACAGTTTATAGAGCAGATATGGCAATAATAGTATAGCCTTTTAAAATTTGTTTAGACAAGGCTATAAATATAATCAGAAGCATTCTTATCTCTACACTTCCTGTGGCAGTGGAATAAAAAAAATTGGTGTGAAGTTTAGCATTAAGTACTTCTAAAAGAAATACATAACAGTTTATTAAAACTAGATTTCCGAGAGTGGTTGTCTAAACATAAACCACAAACATCATTAACTCTAATAAGAAATTGATATTTTAATTTAATTAATAACCATTAAGCAATCAACATTATGATAGGAAAGATATCCCAAGAATGAGTTCTAAATTAGCTAATTAGCTTAATGTTGTCAGTATAAAACTGGTAGTAATTTATTAGTTTGATTTCAATTGTGTTCTACAGTGTGGCTAGATAACTTGTCGAGTATAGTGATCTCTCTCTGCGGGACCATGTTACGAAATGAGAAATACCAGCGTAACGGTGTCGTTCCCGTTGTGCCTTTACATTTGAACTATGGAAAACATCTATTATCACAATTTCTACTCTGGAAAGATGCCATAGCTTTGGTGAGTTATATTGACTTATAACTAATTTAAAATATTACACAATTTGTTTATGTCTAATGGCAATATCATCTCAATAAATTCATAGGTACAGATGTTAATAAAAACTAATATTATAAATGTTTAAGTGTGTATGACTAATTGTTAAGCTTTATATATAGCACGGAATAACCAGTGAACTGATTTTAATGGAATTAGAAAGCGCTTTAATTAGAAACTTTTAATAAAGTAAAACGTGGAAGATGTGGTGGCATTGTCTTAACAATACGGTAAAAAAATCCTTGTAACAAATTAGTTTACTTGACTTACTTCTTCTCATGAAAGAATAATTACTTGATATAAATAAAAAATTCCAATATTAACTACGATATACTGAGGAAAGAATAATAATTATCTTCATGTTATAGAAATTAAGGGTATGCCTAGTTCTGATGGTTGGAAACATATCGATTTTCATCAATAATGTTATAAATTCTTTAGTAAATTTAGTTTTTAAAGTCGATTTACAGCTGTTACCAAATAAGATTGCTACCAAGCACATTAGTGTTACTACAATAATCATACATTTTAGCTGCTAATGTTATATACTAATGACTAATTTAGTAAAGTTAGTACACGAGGTCGCAGAATCGATCGCCGCATTATGTACGTGAAATATGTACATACCTACATATGATTGGCGCTAAAATATGCTAGTTAAATTATTTAATAAATGAGGCCCCGCCCCGTACTTCATGTATTGTCAGTTTCTATAGAATTGTATAGGCATATAATGTAGATAAAAAACCAAATTGTCTCACTATATAAAAATTCTTTTGTTTAACAGCTGATATATACGATACTAGGAAGCCGCCCTAGCTATACATAAATTTACCATTTTCCTTCCGGTCATATATTCGTTTTTTAGCCAGTAAACAAACCTTTCGTTTACGTACATTCTCGTTTGTGTGATAGAGGACGGTTTGTATATTATTTTTTGAGTTAACCTTAATACCCTAACATCATCACTGACAGATAAACGGTAGTACAGATGAAAAGATGACGTTCAGAGAAATGTGCCAGTATGCCGTAAACCTGGCATCTGCCCTGGTGGAGCTCGGTGCTAAGGTTGGTGACGTGGTGGCGATCTGCTCCGAAAAAAGAAACGAGTTAATACCAATCTTGCTGGGGGCAGTACTCAGTGGGGCCGCGTACACCCCATTTGATGACAAAGTTGGTAGAGGTGAGTACATATTTATATATGTCATCCACATGTTTCGGTAATAGTAATCATACTCACCTTAAAAGTGAACAAACAAAGATTATCTCTAGACAGCTGCAATAAATTATTTCAATTACAGGCCATGTCAATTTCCTTTAAATCAATTAATTTGTGCATTGGTGCGACGGTTAAATGGCACAATAGATCTTAAAGTAGTTTACACAACCAATTCATTTATATTTAATACGTATAACATGCACATTTACATAAAATTTTAAATGATATCTATCTTTTGTTTTATTCATTCACGTCTTAATTACTAACGCTGACTTAAACTTAAGAGATATATATAAAAAATGTATTTTAAAATGGTTTACTAAAGTATCCAAAGTGGTTTATGGTGGCGTGGCAGCAATCGCAAAGTGTAACTTGAATACAGCTGCCTATCCCTGTCTTGTTGCATTTGAGCTATACTGTCTCTCGAGAGGATGTAACGTCATCTCTCGGTTCCAGAACATCAGTCGCCTCTTATGACACCTAGCTCAGGGTAAAGTATTATTCTCCTCTGCCGATACCCCACGACAAGCAATGCTAGCTGACTATAAGAACAATACTAGTTCATGAAAAGTTGTTTCAGGTCGAGGCTTACCCTGTAGACAAAAATTGTATAATTCCCAAATTCCATTATTTTTCAGCTGGACTCAAATATAAATTGGAGCTAGTGAGACCGAAGTTCATAATTATCACTAAATATTTCTGGAATGAATACAAAGACGTTTTTAATAATATCAACATAATTGCACTGTTTATCATGGTAGACGATGTTGATACAGAACCCATTACAATAAAGAGCCTTGTATTGAGGAACGTGAACATTGACCAATATGAACCACCGAATGTAAAAGGACAGACTGATATAGCACTTATTCTATATTCGTCTGGAAGCACTGGAACTCCTAAAGGGGTACCAATGTCTCATTTAACTTGCATTGCACACTCACAAATCGGCAAGTAAGTAAGAGAAATAACGTTTCAATTTTAAAACTTCAGTATAAAAGGCAGGGCAGCTTCGTATGTTGAATATGTCTTGTCACTTACTATTAATAATCCTCCTCTCTGTCACAAAGATCAGCCTATTACTAACAATGTATAAAAATATGGCAAGCAAGTTTATACGATCCGCATGATTATGAATGTTATCACATCTATAGACGGTTGTGTTATCGTAAAGAAATAACGGTAAAACAACTGCATCGCCAAACTTGTTACAATTATGACTTTTTACTCATTAAATTGAAATTATAATAAATTTTAACAGACTTCTTGAAGCCTGTTTAGTTGTTGACAAGCACAATGTTTTCTAATAATATCTCTAATTAAAAAAATCTCTATTTTTATGCATAAAAGCTTAAGCACATTCATTTTCCGTTATTTTCTCCACCTTTCTCAGTGTTTAAGTTTAAACACAACAGCATAAATAAAACAGAAGGAACTAATCTTCTCCATTCTATGACTAGCAAATTGTAAACCCCTTTTTATGTATATAGGTTCGAAGACCCTGCATATAAAACACTGATTTGTAGTGGCGAGTGGTGCCATAGCTATGATAATTTCACCACATTCCATTTCTTAAGTGCTGGCAAAACAGTAGTGTACTACGATGGACCATGCGAGTCATTTCTACAATGTATCCAAGATTATCAGGTTAGTCAAAATTTCAATATTTTATTATGCCTTTTTATTTGCTTATGACAAGAATATATTTTAGTAATTGAAACAATGATTTTTATTTTCAGGCGAATGTAGCATTTATCGTCCCCTCTCTTACTCATAGTCTAATAGAATTGGATGATATAGAAAAATTCAACGTTGATTCGCTCAAGTATATATATTGTGCAACAAATGCGCTCGACAGCAGAATTAGAGAAAAATTCGTAACCAGGTACATATGTAAAATTTTCATAGCGACCGGTTCACGGTTAACTATTAAACAATCTACCAGTACCAAATTATATCACACTTACTTGTTAAATTTAAGTGTAATGAATTTTTTTGCTATAAAAATCGTCGTAGGAGTTTAGAAATATGCCATATTATTATGAAAGTTCTAATTCTGACAAATTATTGCTATTATGCGGCCTTTCTGATATTTACCTCCCTGGATGACCCAAAAATGTTGAAGTGGATATGAAAATCCTTATCTGCTATTCCTCTTAGCACTAAATAAGCTTTTCGTAAAAAGCTAAAGTTAACAAGCCTTAAAAATATTGCAAAGCTTGGTAGCTTTATGTTGAAAAAATTCTGGGACTTCTGCGAGAGGCCTATCATAGGCCACAAAAGAAAAGGCTAGTCTTAGTTAACCCTTTTTTGTAATAAACATTTGAAAAAGTATATAGTTAGAGTTATAGAGATAACAACTTAGATCCATGTATCACGTTATTACCAAATAAAATAAAATAAAATAGAAATGACTTCAAATAAAAAAATGTGCAGGTACCCCAAAGTGGAATACTTTGTCCAAGGATACGGAATGACTGAAACCTTCGAGCTGACTTCTGAAAGGTGGGGTACCCCAGGTCTTAAAAAAGATACTGTGGGGAAAGCATCTCCAGGTGTCACATTAAAAGTAAGTCTTCGATATTTTATAAGTATAATCATATGTGAAAAAAAGGTTCTTATCAAACAGGACTGCATTACACTGATAAATTTTGTGAAAGTCTACTCACAACTATTCAGACAAATTTCTATTACACTATTGTCGAAAAATTGTCTGTCGTGAGATACCGGTAGAGTAGAACAGTACCTGTACCTGTATCAGTTGTCGTAAAAGGTGCCTAAGCTACCAGAACCGATAGATAGCGTTACATCCATCCAAAACAAAGCATCTTAAATGCACAGGGCGAGGATGGGCATCTGTGCCCATCCTCGTCCAGCAGTGGATTTTCAATGGCTGGTATGATGATTTTCGTAACACAATTAAGCGAAATGTACTTGTATGATTTATCTAGCGGTGTTGTATTAGTCACGTTCTATTCAAACGCGTCATCAGTAAGTTTTTTACAACAAAAACCCATAAAACTATTGAATGACAGTCAAACCTCAGTCTCAGTAAATTACAAACAATAAGAAATTTAGCTTAAATTAAGATTTTATACGGGAGATACACTTAGGTTAAAACTAACTTCACGAAACACATCTTTTGCCAAAGCCATTCTAAATGATCTTTTATATATACACCCTACAGGTGATATGATGATGATGATGATGATGATGAATAAATGTTATTTAATCGTAACCGATTGTTCCAGGTCGTAGATATCAATACTGGAATGCTGTTAGGTCCTAACCAACGAGGAGAATTATGGATTTATTCTGCTTCCATGATAGATTGGTATATTGGAGCAGATATATCATCATGTTTTGACGAAGAAGGTTTCATGAAAACAGGGGATCTAGGTTATTACGATGAAGATGGATACTTTTTTATTGTTGATAGAATCAAAGAAATTATCTACTATGATGGCTTTCAGGTATGACAGTAGATATTTATAGCCTACAGTGATATTCACAAATATATTTATTTTGTGAATTTCACACAAAATTTAAAGAAGATAATTTGTCGGTCCTTTCATTTTCAATTCTTTGTTTTCGGTGATTGTGTTTTCCTGCTCTCCCATTTGCAATTTATTATTATTGCAGGTACCTCCTATGGAATTAGAGGCTATTCTTCTTTTACATCCACATGTCAATGATGCAGGTATTGTAGGAAAGTCTGTGGCAGGTTTTGGCGAAGTACCTGTTGCATTTGTAGTCCCCAAACCTGGGACTGGAGTTGTAGAAAAAGATCTACTGGACTACGTAAATAAAGAGGCAAGAACTTCTAATGTTATTTTTACCTTAAGTCATTAAACATTCCAGCTATTTTTAATTACTAAGAACCTTGGGCTGGTGTTACAATAAATAAATAAAAAAATATCCCGTCGTATTTAGAAACAAAAGTCTGGTATCATGCAAAAAAATCGTTATTAATATCGTAAATTGTAAACGTGATAATGGGGAAATAAAAATTTCGATAGAGACCTCGACCGAGTCACAATCGAGGCCTTAAAATATATAAGATTTGAATAAGAGCATTCATTCATATAGACTTAGCTGGTAAATAACCCAAGTAGATGAAACTATTTGTTCAGTCTTATAGTGAGCTCGCAAACTGAAACACAATAGCACATCTTTATTTTGAATGAGTAGCAGCGATATAAAAATATTTAATCCTTAACAAAATAACAAAGATATAATAATTTATTAATACATATTTATAGATATAGTAAAAATAAAATCTGTTTGTTGCTTTATCGAAGAACCATTGACAGACTCTGACTAAAAATTTGGCTGAAATCTTAAGAAAAAAATTAAAAGAAGCGCGATATAAAGTGAAGTCAAAGCAGAAAGCTAGTACTCACACACAAAAACACACAATCACATAATATGTAAAATTTCAATAACCTTTCATTTATACTCGTAGTTTGTACTGAATCAACAATATAATTTCAACATGTTTAGTTTCACTGATGTCTATATAGGTACATAACATAAAATTGTTTAAAACATGTATACATAAATTAACCTTGTCACATATTTTCATGTTTCAGGTAGCCACGCACATGCAGTTGCGGGGAGGTTTATTTTTTGTAAATGAGATACCTAGAAACAATATTGGAAAAATAATTCGACCTGCTTTGAAAGAGATGATGAATAAAATTATAAAGTAATTGTTATATACTTCGCATAAAAATATAATTTGAAAATAAAACAAATTCGCACTGCGATCCTGGATTTGTATTAATTTTATTTATTACTGTTCCTTTAAAGTCAATGATTTTAACACCGTATTTTAATCAAACCATAGTTGAAAATGAAATCTGTGTTTCACTTTTTTCGTTTACCATAGATCTCCTCATTTTTACTCATAAAATTTTTGAAATAACAACATATTAACACAATTTTGTACTATAAAAATATCATTAATTTAAAAAGAATATACTTAATAATTTGATTTATAAAATTGAAACATGAGAGAAATTAATTTAATTTTACTAAAAATACTTTAAATATAAGATCTTGTATTTACAATGCAAAAAAATATTGTACAAAAATATATTTAAGTTGTAATTACAACAAACATACAAGAGATTAAACATGTTTATATATCCTTTTAATTCCGCCTGTAACAAATGGCAATACTCCAATGATAATAACACGATGGTTTCAACAGAGTCTTCATTAATGTTTAAGTAAGTCTTCGAGTAAGTCTGCTTTGTGTGAAGGAATTGGCTCATTGTTTAGTAACTTACTACACTAGAGTTTTATGCTTGTGAATTTCCAATAACAGCCGAAGGTGGCAATCTTCCCGAGAGCGAAAGGCAATCGGTGCCATATTTAACCCGTCCCAAATGGGTGCGGGCTCTATATTGGATTACTAAGGCACTATTTGTAGAACATCGTTGATGAAAAGTTTATCTGATTTAATAAATTTAAATATAGTAATTTGAACTTTTGTGACCCGTCTTATTTTCCACAATTTTAACAAGGAAATAAGTAATTACTTCTAATGATGATAAATCCAAAGAAAGACAGTAAACGGAAAAAAACATTTCGCCTATTTTTGTACGTTATTAAAATTACAACTTTACTCGAAAAATGGCTTCAATATTGAGGCGTATGAGTAGGAGAAGCAACAGGTTTCTGAAAGTAATTAAATTATTTTTCAGTAGATAGGCAATACATAGAACCTACCTACCAACATCGGTCAAATAAAATACAGTTTTTTATAATAATATTTCCCTTAATATCTCATTGTATATAGATGCAACATCTAAAACAAAGTATAAGAAAAGTAGTTTTAAGTTTAAGTGATAGACAAATACACTTTGGAGAAGAAAAAATAATTAGAACAAAAACATATGAATACAAACTAAAATACTAAATAGGTAGTACAATTAAAAAGTCAAAGTTTATCAATGAAAACTATCTACAACTTCATATTATAAAACATAAGCTAAATTATATGTTTAGTAACTCGGCAGTTTTTAATTATAATATTTAACATTTCTTTTTGTTTAAACTTAAAACTTCTAGTTGTCCCAATTTTATGTCAATCACATACATATTACTACGTAAGACAGATTGTTTCTATAATATTAACTATCTATGATTCTGCTGATTTCTTTGTACCAGAATCTGTTTATTTTACCTTTTGTTCACCATAACAGCCTTAAATGTACACTACTAGACAGAGGTCTCCCCAAGAAAAGGGGAGTTTTGCCCATATTTGATGTGCTAAGCAGGCGTAACTCTGTAACGGAAATATTGCTGTCTTTTTTCACCCTGTGCATTTAAACTAGCTGCTTCAGATGGAAATACCGCCACTTATATGTTCTGGCACCTCAGTTACCTCATACGACATAAGGGGGAAGTACTATTTTACTCGGTACCACACGACAAATTACTATTACTGCGTGTTCATAAAACAAATAAAAATATATTCAAATATCTGTTGTTTCTCGTCTTATAAAATGTTGGAGTATATAATATTATATAAAATATACATTTTTTTGACTTGATGAAGTGAATATTGTTGTAACTATCATGTTATAATAATAAAAGACCTTTATTTATCACCCACATATCTTACACAGTGAGCAGCCTCCTCTATTACCAGGCATTGGTTCGACAGATAGTGTTAAATCCAGTAGAGCAAGCAAAACTCATATACGAACACGGTAGAGATGAGCAGCACCATTTCCATCGCGAAGCTACACCGCTGCAGCTTCATTTATAGGCTAAATTCTTCTTTCCTGTGCAGCCAATGTCCATACATTATGATGACGGTTTCTTTGATGATAATCATAATTTAAAAGAGAAAACAAATTTTCTTTGTTGTTAACTACATACGAGTATGTTTTGTCAACAGTGATACGCAGTCTGGACTATTTGGTCTTTCAATCTGGCACTAGGCGTACCTCTCCCTTTTTTGCCCCAGATTACCCATATTTTAATGGTCAACGTCATTCTAGCCTCACAATAATTTACAACAACTGAAATAGTCTGAACTCCAGGATATAATAATCATAAGTATGAGAGACAAGAACTGGCTTAACCTTCACGAAGAAATGTTGTGTAAACAATATACTATAATATATATATATATATGTATATATATAATCATTATCAAGATGTCCATAAATTACCATTATTATTACCATCGTATGAATAAAATAAAAAAAAATACTATGTCGTCAATTCTCTAAAACGTCCAATCCTCATTAATCTCTATGATTCTCAATCACATAATTATATACACACATAGGTATATAATTATTTTTTTGTTGTTGTTATTTCTAGAATGAAAATCAATTAACCTCATTTATCATTAACCTGTCAAGTTTAACATCAAGTCAAAGACCTAAAGAATGTACTCGTGTTTTGTTCATTGATAGCCTTTATCTCTAACTCTTAGCAAATATAGATACAAGTGTAGTAGAAAACTTAGTATATTTAACGCAATAAATACATAGTACAGTCTTCACTTGATCTGAATCCATCGAGACGTTAGCAGTATTTTTAAAACAAAATGTTCAACGATGAAAATTATGTGTTCGGTGACCAAAACATAACTGTTCCTGCTCACTTGAATTTCGGCAGGTTCATATTAGATCGACTTCTGCTTAGAAAAGACCAAATAGCTCTGGTAAGTAGTTAAAAGATTAATAAAAATTTTAATAAATTTACTAAAACCAATAATATCATATGATTGTTCTAAAATCTCACTTTTATGATAGGTAACAAAAACTAACTCATAATGCCCGATGGAGAAAATAGTAGTGATCCTATCTTCTGCGTTAAGGGTTGTGAGTTTGTTCCCCACTCAGAACAAAAAATTATATGGCGAACATTTATGTTTGTATTGTGCCTGGGTGATCAATATGTATTTAAGTATTTGTGATTTCTTTATAATACAAGTGTTTTAATCGAATTATCATGAAGTCGGTATTACATCCTTTAGTTCGCATCAACTTACTAATGATAAACGAACTAACAGTTTAGTAAATCGCGATTCTTAATTATAAATTAGTCTATATAACAGCTTAAAGAAAACGTTTGCCATAATCCTATATGAAATATTGTCCAATGAACGTTAAATCAGATTTTAATTATTAAATTATAATAGAATATTAACTATACATACTATAAAATAAGACTTGGAATGGTAAACAGGAACACAGCGAAACTCACGAAAAACTGACCTACAAGGATTTAACGCAATATGCAGTGAATTTAGCAGTTTCACTCCGGGGTCTTGGCGTGAGAAGAGGCGACACAGTGGCAGTGGGCTCAGAAAAACGGAACGAATTTGTCCCTACGATGCTGGGCATTGTTTTCACTGGTGCTACTTATACGCCGTATGATCTAAAAAGCGGTAGAGGCAAGTACAATTATTTTAAGAGCGTAAATTAGTTTAATTTATTATCCGAACTTACTGTAGGAATGGGCAACGCTCGGGACCTGTTTACGTAATCAAAACAGGACTAAGGAGATCCATAGAGCAGTGAAAGGCGAAGAAATGGTTTGGCGTACTAGCAAGTTAAGCGGATTAGCAGCGGGTCACAAACAAGACAGACGTTCTGACCCAAATTACTGAATTGCACGACATGCAAGCTACTTGCATCTGATCCTTATGAAAATACCTTTTGTTTATCTAAATGCTATTTATAGATGTATGACTGATATGGTGATTATATAAAATGTAAGAAGTAGTATATTACACTAAAATTATACATTCGATCCTAAAGATCAAAGCTAGTCCTAATCATGTTTAGATAAAATCTATACCTATAAAAATAAATCACTATTTCTCTTAGTCACGCCATTCCGCGTGAATGGCTGGACCGATTTCACTATTTTTTTGTTGTGTTTGTTATTGTCAGCAGATGGGTAAAAGTAAAAAAATTCAAAATATTGCGCCGATAATAATAAAATTTAAGAGTCTTTATCAACCATATAATACAAGGTGACCCGACAAATGTTCTATCTTAACGATGAGTTTGACTTGCTCTCGTATATCTTTGCCTCGCAGCATTGCAAGTTCTGCGACTTTAATTTGTACGTCTAATTGGTGGCATTTTCCTAATGTTAAATCGATACTAGAACCGAAACCGAAAGTACTTTACTTTGATTAAAGACTAAGTCAGGAATGATATAAATACGGAATCGAACCCGCGTCACCAGCTTACACCTTATCAAGCATAAGTCAATATATCAGAGAACTACGTCTCTGTCTAAATAAAAATTCTATGCATTATTCGATCATCTAAGTCCAACTCAATCTCACCTATTTCAACCGTCAAACAACGCTGCGAACGATGTTCGCATTGCTGTGTTTCAGTGTGAAATGTGAGAGAAACAGTAAAATTACTGGGTAATGTGAAATAATGTTACAAGTTTAAGTCACAAGGCTCTTATAATATGCAGAACGCATGCTTGTTTCTCGACTTATGCAAATAAAAAAATATATACATATATCTCTATGTGATATTAAATGAGTTTCGTAACACGCTAAATTAATAATAAAGAGTACAGAAACTTTCCATTCACATACTTTACAATATTCACATACTTTGTCGTTAACAATTTAAGTTAAAATTAATTTTATTGGTTTCAGCGGTTCTAAAACATAAGCTTACAATTACTAAGCCGAAGTATTTTATATGCTCCAACCAATTTTGGGACACTTATAGCGATGTCTTGAAAACCTTCAAGTGTATAGAGGTCATCATCTCGCTAGATGAAATTCCGAGGGAATCTTTAATGTCAGTCAAGGAGCTGGTATCAAAAGATGCCGACATTAATATTTTTGAACCAACGCATGTCCATGGCCAGTCTGATGTTGCGTTTATTTTGTATTCTTCTGGAACAACTGGTATGCCGAAAGGAGTGCAGTTGACTCATTTAAACTGTATAATCAACAGTTTACCTGACGAGTAAGTATATCAATACTAAGAATCAATTAAGAGAAATCGTCGCTGGTAATTTCCATACGTGTGTAACTAAAAAATTTAAATTTCCATCGTCCTAATTAATTCACCATTTACACAAATTTCAAACTATACGATTTAAATGTGTTTTTTATTTGTTCTCTGACAATACTGTACTCTGACCTATACAGCTAAAATCAATAGTAAATATTTTTTTTAATTACTCAGTTTGCTACTTATTTTTTGTTTATATTAATAACGCTAATTTATTAATTGGTCTGTAATGCTAATAAATAAAAAAGTATACCATTTAACGTGTGAGCTCGAAGGCATAGATATATAATGATGATATATATATATTATGTATGAGCCAGGTCAATGTATATGAGATGTTCTGTGAATTTATTATTATTATTTATTTTCAGTTTTAACGACGAATCTTTAAGAACAGTATTTCTTTATGGTGAGTGGTACCATAACTACGATACGTTTATGACATACAAGTTTCTGTCTTTAGGAAAGAAAATTGTTTATGTAAACGAAGCCACGCCACATGCATTTTTGAAGAGTATTCACGAAAATAAGGTATTTATTCATAATTTTTCGTAAAATAAAAGGTAAATTCGCATGCCAATTTTTTATTGAATCATTTTTAAAAATTACGCCGAGAAAACGTAACGTGTGGGCATTCGTTCAAAAGTATTATATATTATTTTTCTTCAATATTCTTATCCTCCGTATATTTTGCAATTTTGGTACTGATGGTATAGGTAGATGATAATCACGATGATAAAGGTAGAGGTAGATGATATTAAGAAAGATAAAAATTGCATTATATTTCTAATTTTCTATTGCCCCCAGTTTTATATTCTAGAATAAAATAACAATATGGTTGCATTTTTTTTCAAAACCTTTATATAATACATTAGCCAGTTGTAATTTTATTTATGAATGTAATGTAAACAAGAAAATGTAATGGATGTCTGTTTGACATACACTTTGAGACTAAAGAAAAGTCAACGTCTTATAAGAAACTGTTCTATTTGGTAGAGAAGTTTTGTTGGGACATTTGGCTACGGGGCCCGGGCTTATTGGATATCGTAAGTTATACTTCGACACCACAGCTGACTGACGCTATAATGTTTCCAGTAGCTGGCTTTATTAAACAAACTGAGAGTCTATTTGACGTCGTCGGATCTTGCCTATACCTAGCCATAATCGCCTATGGGGCGATTTCCGGTCATCAGTTTAACGAAAATCTTACCTGAATTCCAACCCTTCATGTTACAAAAATAAATGTTTAATCGTTCTAATTAGTAGTCGGCAATGCCAGCTTTAAAACTGTTTAATGTCTAATGTCAGAAGTAAAACACACCTCAAACATTATAGTATATATTTATGTTCAAAATTTAATACTAATATTTACGAAAACCATGAAATAAAATAAACGTCATAACGTAAGACGAGGCGGATGCGTCTTAATCTGCGCGAACGATTAATTTTTTAATATTTGAGTCCTATCTGTTTGCAATTTCATGTGTTCACATGCACTATGCGTAGAACCCTATAATTTAGAAAATTTGTTGAAATTATCAGAGTAAACGGTCAGAATAAAAATTAAGTATAATATTGTATATAGCCGTGTTAATTTAATAGAATAAAGCAGTTATTCTCAAATTGTAAACAGATATATCAGTTCAAATTAAGGTACATTTCATTTATACCTAACCCAGAAGATTCCATTTAAATAAAGACCATATTTATCAATATCTACCGAAATTTAAATTGTGTACGCATAGTGTGTACGTATGCATAGGTCGAATTTGGAACGCCACATCTGCACGGCGTGGTATCCTTATGCCAGAAAATGTTAGCCAAATTGGACATAAGCAAAACTAGGACTGCATTAAGAGTAAGCATAATTCAAATTATTTTCGTTTAAGCTGTCTAAACCAATTTCAGCAAGAAAGTTTCAAATTAAACGAATAGTGCCGCTATTTTATTAACTTCCTGGCGCCATGCCAGAACTTGAGTTCAACTTGTTTTCATTATTATTTACAGGTCGATATAGCAATGATCGTCCCATCTGTAGTTGGCTACTTGTCTAAGTCAGATGAACTGAATGATTATGATTTGGACTCATTAAAAGTTGTCTACTCTCGTTCCTCGCCGCTACATATGAAAACAATTGAAATTGTTAAAAAAAGGTACAAACATATCCTTTAACCTAGGTTGATAAATAAGCATTCAACCTGCATGAGACAGTGGAGTGTGCAGAGTGCAGTCAACGTGGCTATAGGCGCCTATGACATCGCAAGATTTTATTTTTTAATTTTATTTAACGTAAGTTGTTGACGTGCACATAATTGAAGACCTATAGAGCATATAGCTTATATTTTACAATGCTTGATAAAAATATTGATAACTAAAATTAGGTGTGAATATAAATAATGCGTATTTATTTTTTACCACCAATGTGGCAAGCATTTGGCTTGCTTGATGGTAGCTGGTATCGCAGCCTACCAGGCTTCGTAACCAACATTTATCGTTTACAACTCCACAGCATCGTTCATGCGATGCCGAATTCGTATAAACGTCTTTTCGAAGAAACTCATGCTATAATCATCTGTGAAAAACCCTATCTTTAACATAGTTTTAGCAGATATTATACTATATTGATCGGTATTTTCTCTGCGACTATTACTTATTTATTTACTTACTACTATATACTTACTATATACTATTGTTACTATATACTATTACTTATATACTATACTACTACTATACTAGACTTATTACTATATACTATTGCCTTGAATTTACAATTGGGCAAGCGTATTAGCAATCACAGAGAGCAGCTTTTGCGATGGGGATTCTGCTATCCATCCCCACCCTGTTCATTTGAGCTGAACTGCTTTGGAAGGACATACTGTTATCTGTCAGTTCTGGTACCTTAGTCGCACCTTACCACACCTGGTGCAGTGGGAGGTACTATTATACTCTGCCAATACCTCACCGCCCTGTACTTTAAGGCATACCGTAATACAAATACTGCTACTTGGCGACAGAACGATTTGCCATTTAGACGATGATTAAAATGGACGACAAAAAACTACAGTAATGATATTCGAGTAGTTCAGTTGCAGCTATTTAGTAATGAGCTTTGACTCATCGGTCAGACTTTCTTACCCGTTTTTTACATTGGTAATTGGGTATTGGTCTCCAAAGGTATCGTATTACCATACTATTATATAGTATAGTATTAGTATAGCGGCTCCATTATTTTATGACCTCGTGGTTTCTGAAAAGTTTATTCATAATGAATATATGGACTTTTTTTTGATTTTAATTTTCCGTAGGTTGCCGAATCTGAAAAAAATGTTGCAAGGATACGGGATGACAGAAGCTGGAGAACCGACTTCTGAAAGTTGGGGTACGAAAGGGTCTAAACCTGGTAGCGTGGGAATGGCTTCACCGGGGGTAACAATTAAGGTAAGAAAAGAGTCGTAAATAAATCACACGTCTTCTTGTAATTAAACTCAAACACTGTTCAATACATTTGCCACAAGGTAAACGTAATTTAAATAAAAGAAATAAATATATAACACCTCAATATGAACAAGCACATATCGACTCTATTTCCTATCTCTTAATATGGTCTTCCACTTCTCTTTCTTCGTTTTGCCACGCTTCCAATTTGCATATGTTCATATCATACAAAAAATATATTTTCTTTAAATATTTTAGGTTATTGATGTAGAAACTCGCAGAACTCTTGGCCCGAATCAACGTGGAGAAATTTGCTTAAGAGGTCCCATTTTCATGAAAGGCTATATTGGTGTTGATCCTGCCACTTATCTTGATGATGACGGCTTCTTCAAAACTGGTGACCTGGGTTACTATGACGACGATAAATACTTTTTCATTGTCGATAGAATGAAAGAGATCATATCTTATGATGGGAACAAGGTACGATATTATGCTACTGACAGAATCTAGCAACAATACGCAATAATATAATAGTTGAGAAAAAAGCCATTTTAAAATTATGTTATATGTTATATAAAAATTGTGTTTGTTTTGTTTCTGGTGTAAAATATGTATTAAAATATTATATTTGTGATGCTTGTGTCCACTGATGTCCATAAAAAAGGTGCTGTAAGTGACTTATCTCGAAGTCAGGTCAATGAGGCGTTGTACGACCTTACTAATATATAAATTTCATTATATTTATTTATCTATACAGATTATACATAAACGTAATAATATATAAGGTAAGTCTCAATAGTATGTTAATAGATTTTTTTTTACATTATAAAGTCAGCAAATCAGCATACGGTCTGCTTGATAGTAAATGTGACCGCAGTCTATAGACGCTGTGAACTGAAGATCTTATGTCACATTTACCTAGTACTTTCATTGCCTCTCTTACCCTTCAAACTAGAACACAGCAGTGTGAACACTGCCATTTGGTGCTAGAAATAGATGAGAGTTAAAAGATTTTCCATGTCTTTAAGGTTGTAATTTCAGTTAATTTAAATTAAATTAAATTTACCAAATTTAATTTAATTGGTTTTATGTTTAAGGTTGCCCCGTTAGAACTGGAGACGATTCTCCAACTACACTCAGGCGTCAAAGAAGCGGGGGTGGTCGGAAAACCGGTTCTTGATTATGGGGAGGAGCCCACGGCTTTTGTGGTGAAACAGCCAGGTGTCACTGTCACCGAACAGGAACTGATTGATTATGTTGCTGCTGAGGTAACACACACGTCTAACGTAATCTTATGTATTTACATTCTGAAAGGAAAAACGACAGTAATATACTAATAATAGGTTAAGAGATATTTAAAAGGTAGAGTATAAATACAGTTTATAGAAGTAAAACACATCTCCTTCATATTAACATAAACGAAGCAAACTTGCGTCCTAGAGATTCCTTTGGGAATAACGGATAAACAACTGAAAAATGGGAGAACCTTGTTCAAACGAACTTTATAGTTTTGATATTCATAATTAATGACTTTACATGTTTACGTTAAACATCTTTAAGTGCGCTAAAGTTGTCTTTTTCATATAATATCAAACACAAAACCGTAAAATAACTATTTTAAACGGATAAATGATGAGCAAAATCTGTTTGACAGATCGTTTTTTTGAAATGTGTACTACAACTAATTATTATTGGATGTTTTCCTTATTCTTCCTAAAAATAAGGTCAATAACTTACACAAAGCTTTATCAGGCTTAAATAATAATAATAAAATTTATTCCATAATCCATAAATGGCTTACAGATAAGGAAATTTTCTTTCTAACTAAAATAAAACAAACATTGCAACGTGAAAAGAATCTCTCGAAAGAATCTTTGACTTTATTTCCCAAAAATGCGCTTGCTTATATATTTATATTTCTAGGTGGCACCTTTTATGCAACTACGAGGAGGGGTTAAGTTCTTAAAAGAACTACCAAGAAATTCCAGAGGAAAAATTCTTCGTCGCAGCTTACGTGAAATGCTAAATGAAATGTAAACGAATATTTTATTCTTTACATAATATTCATTTTGATAAAATGTAATAAAGAGTAATATCATTCCAAAAATAAAAAATAAATGAACACCATTTTATAATTTATTTTATGCCCTGTAAAAAATATTTAAGTACACCTTTATTATATACATTTTAAATTTAACTTCACAATAATCAAACTTTTGGCAACCTTTTGGTAGAAAGTTAAATAAAATTCCAAATAAATGTACCAAAAAATATTATCAGGTTAACCATTCGCGATATATTTTATTGCTAACTATGTTTCATCGGATAAATAGTTGAACGAAGGTCAAGCTTGGTTCGGATGTTAGACTAAAGTAAATCCTCAAATATATATCCTGAGATTAACAATATGTTAAAAATAATAACTTTTTATTTTTTCCCCGATCAAATATACAATTTAGTGTTTTATCTTCTAAATAAGGCATTACACCAGCGAATCGATCGATCCCCTACAAACAATCAAAACCCTCAACAGAATATTGTTATCTTAAATTCCGCCAATACTCGCTCTACTTGTTTCTCTCATCGACCGGGTTTAATACTTTCAAAGCGGTCGGGAAAGTGTTCATTAATTTGCCACTCCGCGAATTGAACCGCTTTGTCGTCAGATAGGAACGCATCGGCAACCATTTGTAATTAGTACCCAACACTTTTAATACTTTAGAATATAGTTTTACTATGCTTTTAATCTAGCAATATGACGTAAAATGATACTTCTTACTTAAATTTTCATAGTACACGAAATTTGTAGAATCATGTAAGAAATAAAACAGCAAAGACAAGTAAGGGAAATGAATAATATTTCTAGATATTGAAGTATTTTTATATGTTTAGCAGTTACGAATACGGTGCACAAAATTTAATAAATATTTTTTAAATTTAATAACAACTTCTTGTTTAGTTGGTAGTAGTTGAAACAATTTTCATTTTTTGAAAGAGGGAGCAGAGTGTATCAATGTTGCATTTGGGTTTTATTGTTTCGGGTAGGTTTACTGCCATATCTTGGATACGGTACTTCAGTTACCTCTTATTACGCATACTAAGGTAGTATATATTATAAAATAGAACGCGATCCGATCTATTTAATATATATTTTTCGAAAATTGATATATAGTGATAACGTGAGGTACCGAAAGAGTAGGATAGTACCTCCTCCCTGTACCAGGTGTCGCAAGAGGTGACTGAGGCACCAAAACTGACAGATAGCGGTATATCCATCCCAAATACAGCAGCATACCTCTCACAAAAGCTGCGCTTTACGATTGCCAACACACTTGCCCAGCACGGCAATTATGAGCAAAATTCCTCTTTTTTAGGGGAGAACTATGTCCAGCAGTGGACTTCCCATGACTGATATAATGATGATGATAATAACGCGGGTAAAACCATAGGGCACTGCTAGTTACATACATACCTGTAAAACAAATAATAGTGTTGAAATGCTCGTGCGTTTAAAAAACATGAAAGAAGAAAAAACTTTCAAGATTTTTTTGGGAACTTTAAAAAGTGTATCATAGATCTAACGATCATTGGAGGTTCGGAGTCTGTTTGCAGATTGAATTAGGAATGATGAAATTCGTAAAAAAAACAAAGTTACAAACAATATAGCTTAGTGAATTATAAAATTGAAGTGGCAATGAGCAGGACACAACACACGCAGAACGGTGATCTGAGCTGAATTTAAGCATGTAGAAAAGTGCATCAGCAAGGACAGCCCAGTTCCACCTACAACGAAGACAAACAAACTGACTAATCCTGCTGAATGCAGACCGTATAAATTTTTCATTAATATCACTTCGGAAAACCTTTATTCGGCGGTGATGAGCCGGTGACGGTCTATGAGCTGTAATTTTATAATGTTCAGCAAAAGAAAAAATAGGCACATAATCTTACCATCTTAATAACTTGTTGGTAATAATATCAGAATTGTTGTTGTGATATAAAAAAAATATCGAGCAAATATATCTGTTTTTCTATTTTCCTTTTAACGTATGTACACCTACTTACTAAACCTACCGTTATCTAAGAAAAATGGATGCCAAAAAATGTTTTTTGTTGTACCATTTTATGACCTTACATTAGAACCTATCATCCATTGTTAAATTAGCCAAAGATTTTTGACTGTCAATCACCAATATCAAACGAAGGTGGCAATCTTCCCAAAAGCGGAAAGCAAACGGTGCCATTTTTAACCTGTCCCAAATGGGTGCGGGCTCTATATTGGATTACAGTGAGGAACTGTTTGTAGAAAATTTCTAGAGTTTTTCTTGTTTAACAGATTTGTATCTATGAAATATAGAAGTCCACTATTGTAACTATTCCAACCCCCACTCCCCAAGCAATTCCCAAAAGGATCAGTCCAAAGATCGTGGGTTCGATTTTTTCGATCGAGTATTTATATGATGATATTTATGTTTGTTCTGTATCTGCATGTTAAATATATTTATTTAAGTAGTAAATTTGTGATTCCTCTGTTGTTTGATGTCCGTAAAACAAATGGTTTAAGCAACTTATCACGGAATTAAGTAAATGTATAGAATATACAATGATCTGATTTCGGTGGAAATTTATAAAATAATATAAATATTTATATCTTTAAAATGTTCCGTAATCATAACTATAATCAAATCGATGTCGATGTTTCTACTATTGAACAACTATCTGTATAAAACATGACGTACTTACAATACGCGAGTATACCAAACAATCAAAAAATTAACATAATATGCATTAAATACCCGTTACGCATTACGCTTTCATAAACCTTGACACATTCAGGACTCAATATACTCGTAACACGAGTGATACATATCTACTCACGTCAGCAAACTTTTAGGGTTTCCACTATATATTTAATCATTTATAAACTACATACATATATATAATTTAAAGTAAAAATATTTAAAAAAACTACTAGACTGATTTCAAAAAACTTATTGCTACTGGATAGTCACACTTTCAGCAATTAACTTATTACGGTTACGATAAGTTAATTTCTGTAATTATAAGTCATATTCTTACGGGAAGGGGAACTTCGAGGTAAAACATTGCGGGTAAAAGTATTACTATCACGTAAAACAATGCGTGATGATAAGCATCACCGCGGCCTATAGACAGTCATGTGAAGGTGTGCGCAAGGGTTATCACCAATGCATCGCCAATCTTGTGCGTTAAAGAAAGATTTGTAATATTACCCAGTAATTTTACTTTCAAGAGACAATCTGCTCCTTAAGAAATAGGTAGGAGTAATATTTACCTTTATTTATTTTGCTATTAAAAAAATATTCTAATCACAATCAATACAACAATCATCATATCAGTCGATGCAAGTTTATTGCTAGCTTATTGCTACCCAAGAAAGTCGGTCTGTCGGTTTCGGTACCTTAGTCGCCTGGTACAGGAGAAGGTAGTTTTCTATTTTGCCGGTACCTCATGGCTAACTACTATATATTAAATGTAACTTATAAAAACCATTCAAAAACAAGCCCATGCTTAAAAAAAAGTTTAAACCTCATTTAATAACGTATACGTTGGATACAACAAAGTTTTTTGACAACCCTAAAAGCTGCTATTCCCAATCCTATTATACGGTATTGGTATTCCATTCTATAATCTACCAAAACCTAACATCTGTTATCGATATGCCAAACGTTTCTGTAGCAGCCAGGCCCTAAAGCAAAAGATCGAAGTTCACTGGACCTTATCGTACAAGTATAAAAACGAGAATATCTTTTTAACCACAATTATATATGTATATTTTAATTGATGTAATTAAAAGATTTCAAAATATTATTTTTTTAATATATCTGATATTCAGATCATAGGATACTAATTTTCACATTACGGAGACTTAAGTATCCAGAACAGCCAAAAAGGTTGTATTTTTTGGATATCTGATCAACGTATGTATTATATGGCAACAGCAATTTTTTAATGATGAAAACTAATAGATCTTCAGACTTCCGTAGTTAATCTACGCTAATATTATAAATGTAGAAGTGTTTGTCTATCTATCTGTCTATTTGTTTACCTTTCCGTAATTAAACACTTAGACGGATTTCAATGACATTTGACTTAAACTCTTTAATCTAAAAATTTTTATGCAAGTTAAGAATTACCATTTAGAAAAAGGTCTATTAACAATTTACATACTTTCTCCTTTGCTTTTGCAGTAATAAAACCTTTCATTTTATTAAAATTCATATTTACAGGTTAGTAGAAAGTGCTTTATAGATGTTGATTCTTCTGTTATAAAATAAAAATTAAATAAACAGTTTTTATAAATCTAAGTTTAAGTTTAAGTTTTGTGTTGGTTTAGAAACTTAATTTTATTAAAACTGCAAGTCACCGCACACAGGAATTCGATATTAATTCAACTTAATGCCTCTGCTCATGCCTACATAAAAAAGGTATTGGTATACAAACGGACAGGTAAAAAAATGTTCCGTTAAGGGAACCGCTTATTCTTTTAAACAAATAATAATCAAATAACAATCTGTGATATTGGTAATCTGTTATTCCAACGATTCATGTGTCCCATTCATGTCCGAGTTTAAAAATCAAATTAATTTTTATGTAAATTAAAAAAAATATATGAACATATTTACATTCCCAGCAGGCAAACTTTTAAATACTTAGAAGACCGATAGTATACACAAACGGACAGGAAATTTGCTAATATTCATTCGGTATTTAGCGCATTTGTTATTATATAATCATTTAACAATAGATAAATTGGCCACGTATTTTTTTACTACTGCGTCTCTACTTGTATAACAAGTTTAGAGTGGAATTAAATTTATGAAAGAGCTCCGGAATTTCAAAGGAAAAGTACGATATTGATATAAATATAATCGGAATTTGTACGTTATCGGAGCTCTATTTATAAATATCAATTTATTTTGTTATTCACCGCATGCCGCAAAGCTTTATTGATACATTTTATTTAAATTGAGTTTAATTAACGATAACAGATATTATAAATAAACTCATAATGGACAATGAATAATAACTATCTTTCAAAACAATTTACTTTTACTTGCTATCACATATAAACATTCTGCAATGTGGTCTACTTATTCAACAAGACCCTACAATAACTTCTTGAATAATGAAGTATATCAGTTAGGTTTAAGTAATAGAATAGTCTAGATCCTTTCCGAAATTAGTCACATGGCCAATGTTAATCTTTCAAGGTGACATTTGCAAAACATAAATGATTCTACCTAAGGTTTTAGCTGTAAAAGGGAAGGTGTAGAAATAAATATATGAATTGACTGCAGCACGTGCATTTATATAGATATATTCTTAATCTAAAATAAACTGTTAATTGGTTGCTTTAGAAAGTTCCGTCAGCTCCTCACGCAAGTGCAAGGGAGGAGTTAACAAAACAGCACGCTTCTTAACTCGAGGGAGTTAATAGCTTCATTCTGACTGAAATATCAAAGGTATTGCACAGTAATTACGAGGCCGCTGACGTATTCCTCTCACTGAGCTACGATTAAGAGGGTGAAAGGAACAAATTTGTAAAAAGGATAATTAAAACTTTTCCTAAATATACATTAACGTTTATAAATCAAAATCCAAGTTCTTTTAGCAAAACCCAGCCTTGTGTTAAAAGTTACAAACTTTGAGTACCATGTCTTAATTAATAATAATAACTTTATTCAACAACAAAAGGAAACTTAAACTAAAATACATTTTGATACTTAGGTACCTAAGCTAGGTCTAGCCTGTTCTTATAGGCACCTAAATTAAAGATTTACAATTAAAATTGCAAACGATTTCTGATGATGAACATTGAATAATGATCATCTTGGTTTTATTGATTATCTGTCAAATGTATATAACATGTGAAACGGTCCAAACAAAACATGCCGCACAAACACAGTCAGACTTTACTGTACAGATAAAAATTAACGATTAAAAATTATATGTTACAAAACTGCAATTAATAATTTTATAACATTTTTGACATTGTTATTTTTTAGCAACAGCTTTTGAGTTAACGTAGCTTTAGTTAAATTATTATAAAATTTATAAGATGCATACCTAAATGTCAAGAAATCGTTGTCGTCAAAAGAGCTTTATATTCGGTCTTATTGTAAGGCTATGTAAACCTTAATTGGAGCAGCAAACCTGACCCATAACATGATAAATAAAAACATTCTTTGTATAAATTTGTTAAGGGCAGAAATTAAAATGGGACCTCCTGCATAAGGCAGTCCTTGACACTGCAACACGGGCCGTTATATTTGTGATAAGAACTCCTTAAATTTCTGTGTACTTGACGCAGCTTTGGTTTATTTTATCACAACAAATCTTTAATCATTAGTGCCCTGTACTTCCCCCACGTCTTTGTCGAAATGACATTTTTTTTCAACATGATAAAAAATAATGATTTGTATAAATATACTATGATACCTGTACAAGTAAAAAATAGTCATAACAATTTTATGCGCGTGCGCAGACTAATACGACACTATGATACAAGCGATATAGGCAGACGTGTTTGTATGGGGTCACTATGTATGTCCCATTTAATTTGACTCTTATTAAGTTGAAAAGGAAAGTCACGAATTGGCACTAACGATAGAGTTATATTTTAAATTAGGTTTCCAATTTAGGTTTAGTTAAATTTCAAGGTTGCCCTGCGTTCGCACCGCTATCGGTTTACTTTACTTCTTTGACTAGAATGTCAAATGTCAATGTAGTAGCAGTTATTGATAATATAGTATTTGACATCATAATTCGTTATTAGCATTGACATTACAAAGGTTGTTATGCACATTTTAAAAAAATCAACAAAATAAGCCACCAAATTAAAAAACTTTCAAAATATTTTAAAAACGCGTTAGTTTGACAGCCGTTATTGCTAGCAAGCAATATTGAAGGAAATAAAGCACATAATGATATAGATAAATGTACTCAAAACGTTTATACTTCTGTTGGGTAATTTATGTAAATTTAGTATCTTATGAAAAGAATCTATTTTAAAAGCTGCTATATTACATTCCTTTATTACCTTAACTAAATAAAGAAGATTAAGATTAGAATACGTAATACAAAATACAATAGCAGTAAGCAAATAACTTAAGTTTTAAATATTTCCGATACGTTCCAAAGAATGAAAACTTGAACTCATTACACTAATTAGTACGTCCCTTTTTGAGAACCCGTCAACTCACCAATTAGCAATTAGGCCGTTTTATCAAGGGGTTTTAAAGGGCGCTTTTTCTTAGTTAAATGGCAAACGAATTTCCATCTTTTCTACTTATTTTTCTCAAAATAAGTATCCCAATTCATTATTTATGATGTTTTAATATTAAGCTTACATAAGAATTTTAAGGTAAAAACAATAATGCTGTCTTTTTACAACAATTTGGTCTGTTTGTATTATTGAACACTAGTTTTCTGTTCGCGATTTTATTCATGCGGGCTTTTGATTTTCCGGAATAAATTGTAACCATGCCCTTCCCTAATATTCAAGCTATCGACATGCTAAATTTAATTAAAGGTAGTCAGTATTCCTCAAGTTGGGTACACCTAAGACGTGAAAACATAACAATCGGACAGACGTTTACGTATTAGGGTATATTAGAACGAATTACTCTAACCGAATGTTGGTATCAATATTAAACATTGCTATGAGGATGGCACGAAATGACAAAAGGAAAAGTCTATTTTTGCACATTTATAAATGGAGATACAGTTTATTAATTAACTAGTTTATCTTGAAGAAAATTCAAAACGGAGACTAGAGTATCGCGCATTAATCAAATTTCGACCCAAACAAGGCAATCCTCCTCAGATTTGGAAGACATATCTTCTTAGTGAGCTCTTTCCCTGGTAAACCTAGAGTTTACAAGTAGCACCAGCTCTTAAAAGAGGCAAAGATTCTAAGAAACTGAAGTCATTTCATCTTTTGAATATTTTTGGTAGAATGGTTCTTTAATTATTATCATAATATCACCTGTAGGACGAACACTGCTGGACGTAGGCCTCCTCAAAATATTTCAAATAGGTGAGATTGTATGCGGCTAGCATCCAATAACTAGCATCGATCCTGCAGCATCAGAGTCAAATCGTCCGTTCAACTTGTGATTGCTCCTATGATGCGCTAAATATTATTTATTTTTATATATCAAACAATTGTTTTAGAAAAATAAATTGGTTGCCTGTAAAGTCGGTATAAGGGCGAAAGTTTTACGTGACAACGACTTTGAGTGGTAAAATAATTTTAATGTGAATATGCAGGCGCCTAAGCGAAATAAAAGCGCAAGACATGAACCGGTGTGTATGCCTATCTCTCTCGCTCTGTCTCTCTCGCTCTGTCTCTCTCGCTCTTAGGCGGGCTAACTGTGCTCGAGTAGAAGGGACGCGTGCCTCTCACTCGCTCTCATTGTGAGCGCATAACGTGAGCGTAGCGTAACGCAGTTTCTTGAAGTGTCACCCGGCAAACCAATTTATAAGACGTTGTCACGTCAAAAGTTTTGAATTAGATAAAATAAGCTAAAAATATCAATTTAAACATAGAATATCCACTTATCATAAATCCTATAATAGTTATCGATCTTATAACCACTCTAATATTACGTACTGACTAAAGCCTTTGTAATCGGTTTAAAGTAACGATAGGCCTAAGTCGTTGAAGCCCACTCTATTAATGATGAATTTCTCATGAGCCATGACATGTCTCGTTAGAACATGATATCATAAATACCCCTTGACATACTTGATTGTACGGTTGAAGCAATAGTTGGCATTACCAATAATATATTTTTTGATGGCATGGACTGATAACATGATACCGTTACTTATTGCATTGTACTATAATGAGATTATTATTTTTTTAATGCGATGAATATGTATTAAACAAGATTTTTGGTTCTGTTATATACAGTTAATAAAATAGAATTAAAATATTCTAATAAAAAATACGCATCTTTTATATACATATTTTATTAATTTAGGTCGACAAACAAGCACAGACCGCATGATAATAAGCGTCACTGCATCCCTCGTAATGTTATAAGAATATCACTAGCGCGTTGCCAACCTCGTGACTTGAAGATACCACGTTACCCAGTAATTTGACTGCCTCTTTGGCGGTAGAAATAGATGAGAGTGAGGTTACAAAGCAGATGTCCTTTATATCAGGTCTACCTCATTATATGTACCGGTATAATAACATAAAGTTGCGTGACGTGCATTATTATTATCTGTATTAAATATTTACGGTTATATATGTTTAGATCCTTTACATTTTAACTACCTTTATTGTGTTATTTGTCGTAACTTTAGACATTTATATGGTAAAAAATAAATATGTCCAAATAGTAAAATTATACTAAACATCGTAATAGCATGATATTAAATTTAACTATTCCTAATTCCAGGATATTTTGAAATATACTTACAGTTTCATAAAATCTAACAGTTACCGAGTTAAAGCTGCTATAACACTGATAATTTTATGACCTCTATTCCCGCGACCAAAGATTTATCTTCCCGCTCTATTTAAGGAAAAGCGACAAGAAGCAATATAGATAGCGTTAGCTTACTCCACTTTTATCACAGATACATAAAATAAGAAGCAACCACTTTTTTCAAAGAAGATATAAAAACCAAAACAATTTTTATTCTGGTCTTAAATGTAATAACGATATATCACTCAAAAATTTTTTTTACGGCTGGTTTGCGTTTTTTCCTTCTATTTTATAAGCTACTATTCAACTAACCTCTAATGACTGTTATCAAATCTACCTTATCAAAACGTCAAACTGTAAGTATCCATAAAAACCCTTAGAAAACGATCGAAAAATACTTCGCAACAACAATCCATATATATCTACTAATTAGTCCCATAGTAAAAATAACGCGTTAATCCGATACGTAAGTACAAGAAAAGGTTTAAAAATCGACACTCCTCTCATCAGGAAGGGGTTAATAGCTCCATTCTGAAGTATCAAAGGTGTTCCGTAGTAATTACGAGCGGCTGCCGATGCGTTATTCTCCGCTCGACGATTAAGCGGTTCAATTCGCGGAGTAGCAAATTAATGAATACTTCCTCGGCTGTTTTCCACGTTGTTAAGTTAGTATTAAATGCGGTCGAAGAAGAAATTAAAAGGATATTAACAAATCAACAATCAAATATAGATGTTTTTTTAGATTTCGATTTCGAGTTTGTTTTACAAATAAATATGACATACAATTTTGTTTTTTGATTATTTGTAAGAGATGATATTTTTTAGTTTTGAGTTATTTTTTCGGAGAACCTAATGGACTACTCAAACGTTAATTCCAGCGGAGGAGGGGGCGAGACCGCTCATTAATGAACGAAAATTTTCGATCCTACCTGACGCTACCCTGCGGGATCATAGCGGTATCGATGGGTATGATCCTAGGGTACCTCTGAGGCTAGACCTATGCTAGAGGACTAAGTGAGCCTGGCCGCACTATTGCAGTCGGTTATCACTCGAAAGGGCAGGTACTGCACGCGTCCGCTGACGAACATGATATACCCACGAAAGAAGTGTTTGTAAAGTGTATTTGATTGTGGAGTGCCAAAGAGAGAGCGACGGATGGAGGCATTTATAGAAGTCACAACAATTGTATTTGTGTATCAATAATATGTATGTATTTTAACGAATAATCAACAACGTAACACAAGAGTCTGGTATAAGATGTTATTTGATGTAAACCTCTCACAGAAGTCATCTGCATTGGTACCTCAATCCAATCCATTTCTAAAGGCACATCCCGTGGGTCAATAGGACTAAATACCTTGGCGGCACAATAGACAGACGTATGATGTATCGAACAACCTCCCATGAAGATAATTAGTTATAGGACCGCCTTCATTATCGGTAGACTCAAACATTACATAGGTCCTTTTTGTAAAATGTCTCTATAGTAAAATGTCAGACACAAGAGGACAATTTACAAAACTTGCATTCGTCCCGTTATAAGTTACACGAGCGAATGTTTGCTCACGCGGCCCCGTCTACTCATAAATATATACAAATCATTCAAAATAAATACTTACAGAGGGCGGACCGGTGCCCCTCCCTTGGTACATCCGTAATGTAAATCTTCATCGCGATCTTGAGTTGCCGACAATACGCGAGTTCATGAAAGAATGCTGGAAGTTCATTAAAGAATGGTCATCAGTATTATGATCATAATAGAATTTAGTACTTCATATTTATATTTATTATTTTTGACGATTCGAAAGTACTTGTAATGGGCCTACTTGAATAAGAAATATTTTGATTTGATTTAATTTTAATCTACGCATTGTTTCCGCGACGGGCAGTTAAACGTTCTAATCCGTTCATTGTAACATCCACGACGTAAGTCATGAATAAAAACGTCACGTCCGTCATTGTAGACCGTGTCAAGTATTCGAAGACCCACCCGATAATATAACAGCTCTCAACGCGTCCCTTTCTCGCCCTCTCACTGGCACTCCTCGATCAGTTACACACACATGTCTTTCGTAGAGAAGTACACCGCGTTTGCCGGCGAACACGTGCAGTCCCTGTCCCAACGAGCGATAACCGGCATAGCGGCCCTAGCGTGACCGGGCACACACTCTTATCTATCTTAACTTCAATCCCCAACGACAGCCACCCGAGCCTAGGTCGAGCCTTTAGAAGCGCCCTCGGGTGATCGCCGTCGATCCCGCTCAGATCCCACGAGACTTGCGGGGGCTACTGTAGCTACGCCGCAGGGCACGCAGGTGAATTCGGGCATCGGGTCGCTCACTAATGAGCGACCCCGCCCTCTTATTTGGTAACCCGGTAATTTTTAGTCGTCTGAGTAGCCCAGCAATAGTCTCGTCAGAAAAAAATCCTTTTCTAATGCAAAGTACGAACAGACGTATTGTTTTATTTATTTTTTGCTTAGAAATTGCTAAAGTTTATAATAAAGATTATACTTAGGCGGGACACGAACCTGCACTTTTCCCACTTATTACACTGCACTTGTAGTTTTTGATATGTTGTAATTTTGAAAAGATTATTTTACGTGCACATAATTAAATTAAAATTTTCAAAAAATCTTGATATCACCACAGGAATTTTTTTTTATATACAAACTTTCTTTAATTTACCGTACAAAAAAAACGGTACGAATTTAATCCTTCCGCCACAGCCATCTTTAATCTCGGGTTTGTTAAGGGCACACCACAATTAAGTCAATCACGCCTGCTTAACTCGATTTCCTGTAAAGAAACCTATTACAGGCCGCTGGGACCATCTTGGGAGAGCTACGGACGAAATTGCTCTGAGGTGGAACCAGTCAATTTAAATGTTAAAAGAGATTCATTTAAAAATTGCCAATGCAAATGGTCGGGCTGGGACAATATTACTGCCAGATTGTGATCATGGCCCTGTTTCCCTGCGGTTTAAAAACCATTATCATTCATGATCATTCGATTACTTAATTCTCATTTTCTTAAAGCCAGTCAAAGTAATAAGACGTGGCTAAAAAGCTTTCGTTTTCCAGCAATACTTGAAAACCTTATATAATCATGAACAAACAAGGTTGGTTATATTACAATTATATTAGCATTTTCGTTTTGTTATTTAATTGAGCTATTTAAAAAAATCTTAAAACCTTCTACATTATCCTGACTTTGTGATAAGTAGCTTAAATCACCTGTGCTACCAATAGCAGGCAACAAACAGATCAATTGCAAATATAATTATCATTTCAGCCATTGGAGCTCTACTGTTAAATATAGGCCTTCCCAAGAAAGGGGAAATTTTGCCCATATTTACCGCGCTGGGCAAACGGATTGGCAATTGTAGAACGTAGCTTTCACAACTGAGATGCTGCTGCTCATTCCTGCCCTGTATACTTGAGCTACACTGTTTTGGAATGGATATACCGCCATCTGTTACGTACGTTACGTTCTGGTACGTTAGTCGCCACTTACGACACCTAGTACAGGAATAGGTACTATTCTATTCTGCTGGTACCTTACGGAACTAATATAATATATATATATTTAACATCAAAACATAGAACAATCAGATCTTTATCATATAAATGTGTGTAAAGGACGAGGTTTAACCCTTGATGCTCCAAAAAAGAACACTGCGGAATGCATTATCGCGTCTTTATATAAACAAAAATCAAGAATTGATTCTATAATAATAATAAATTTACACAACATCTCATATATTGGCTTGACTCAGAGATAAGTCACTTAAAACAATTGTGTTACAAATAACAGTGAAATCGCAAATATTATGCGTAAATATATATATTCAACACCCTGATACCCATAGAACAAACACAATACATATAAATACGTGTCCTAGGAGGGTATCGAAACTACGACCTTCTAACGCACAAGGTAGGATCAGTACCAATTAATCCTATCAGCGCTATCCAGTTTGTGTAACATAAATAATAAGCTAGTTAAAAGTTTTATAATAAATAATACAAAACTATGACTAAACAATCAGATAAAAGCACTAATTAATAATGAAAGCCCCTTCATTAATGTATCTGAATTTTTAAATCTACATTATTACTATTAAAAGTACACTTTTATGCAATAATTAAATGTTATATATATTTATATATATTCATCTTCTTTAAGTAGTTGGAGAAAAAAGAATCTAAAACTAAATACGTATCATTATACCATTTTGAACTATATGAAGTAGTCAACTATATCAAATACAAATGTATAATTATTTTTTAATTTACTCAGCTTGAAGGAAATGTGAAAGATTTTTTGATATTTAACATGTTCTAATCGTTCACTTCATCAAATTTATCAAGAGAGAGAACTTTCTGGCTGGAGGATGTAATTTTCCAAGCATATAAGTTTACAAACAAAAGATGGATCATGTACGTAATATTTAGGTAACTTGAGAAACATTGTTCAATTAAATTCCTACCTCAAATATCTACAAAGGTACAAATCTGCACAGTATGTCCCCTAACCATACGATTGTACTATACATAGAAATTGCTAAGGTGCGATGTAATTTATGAACCCCTGAAGTAAATTTAGAGCATCCCACTCCCTTAACTTTCTCAAGATTACTTGAAAATAATTTGTAGAGTCAGTTTTGAAAGGGTATCTATACACCAACATTACATTGTCAACAAGTAATACAACTGTCACACAAATTAATTTTTAAAATTTAATCTGGTTACCCTTTTCTATTTATGTCGGCTGAGTATTAAAACGGATTATAACTTTTCTTTGATGCAACAGAGCGTGACTAGTTAGTACAAAATCCGTGTCCGGCTTAACAAAGCCGTTTGTGCTACATTTAATTAACTAAGTAGCATCTAAACGTCGGGCGGTCATCGCGGGCCGATCTAAACGGCGAATAAGCAAACGTAATAAAATAAATCCACTAAGCCCGGTAAGACCCGGCTTTAACACGGCTTAATGTCGCTTATAAACGCGGCGAAATGCTGCCCGGGCCGTGTATAGCCACTCTAGATAAAAACGACCACCTACGCATACATACAATTTAAACGACTTAAAATTATTAAGCGTAAGTGACTTAATAACAAGAATTTGAAATGGCACATGCAATTTTTTTTATGAAGCTAATGATATACTCGTATATCGATAACTAGCAGCACTTTAGATTACACAGATTACACACACTCTTTTAAATTTTAAGCGTTCGAAATAAGTTTAAGTATAAATTAAAAAACATTTTCATCACAGCATTCGCATTTTCAAAACAGAATAAGAAGTGAAAAAATCAAAATTTTATGAAACTTTACAAAAATTGAGGCAAAGCCTTAAAAATGCCAAATAACTCGACAGGAGTGAACTCTAAAACATTTAAGTATTTCTTTGAAAGGGTTTGTTCTCTTTTCCTCAAAGTTTTCCTTGGATTTTAATTTGAAGTCAACTAACTGAGCGACCGAACACCATTGCAGAAATTTGATTGTGGTTCCTGATTTATTGACCTGACCATTTTCCCCTCGTCACTACGGCTTTATGGGATCTCATTATTTAAATCGGCTCCGTATATTTGGAAGGGATAACCAAATTACATGCACTTTCTAAGCGATTACCAAATAAGTGAATATACGCAAGGCTTTTGTCAAAATAATAAAACAGAATTATGACTTAAAACATGGAAAAGTTGTGGAATTAATCTATCCATCCATCTAACCAAAAATGTAGACAGAATGTGTCTGTTTTTTTTACACTTTGACATCTTAATTGGCTTAATCTCAATTTCAATGCAATTTGATACCTGGATATTTCGAATCCTAGGGAAAAAGATAGTCAACTTTCGATGCCGAAGAAAATCCTCTGGTGCGCAGTACAATGAAAGCCCACGTAGATCATCACGGGCGAAAAGCGAGCAGTCATAAGAAATCAGACAAAGTCTGCGTCAGTTGTTCCGCTTTCTTTTTTTAAACCACACAAGGGCCTTCGCTGATATTTAAAAAATATTTTAAAGTTAGATGATTATATAATATTCCACGAACGGATCAATTATATTGACTAAAAATATAACAATTTTTCAAGTTATATAAATAAATAAAAATTGTTTGAGTGTTCCCGATAATTCAACAGAGAAAGACAACTGATTCAAAATTATAATACTTAAAGGCATTTTTAACCCATAGATAATGAACAAACACAAATAGTATATATTTATTTAATGATTTTCCAGGGTGGGGAACATCTATTCCCCACCCTGGAAAATTATTACTATAATCATTGTAATAATTCCAAGACCCTTGGTGCACAAGAAAGGAATACTACGGAATGCATTATCGGGTGCGTCAATAGAATTGCATTTAAAATACTATAAAAACCTATTTAGAATATGATCTTATCAAACACAGTAACTACTTAAATGAAATCTCATTGAAATATGATATTTATCTAAATCTTAAGGATTTTAAGGCAAGCATAAGTTCCCCAGTACCTAACATTAAATGAATTATGCAACATTTAGGTTTTTGTAATAATATTTGGTTCTACATCTCGGCACATCGTTCTTTATTTATTTAAGATAACAAAAATAAATATAAACGTAACAACATTGTTTGAAATGGAAATATGATAATATCATATAAAGACTTTCGAGTAAAAAAGCATAACCGAGGCCATTTAACGCGTTATCGTAACCAAAGAATGAGTTCGCTTTCCTTGAACTCCCTTCCTTGATTGACGGTTAAATAATGAAAACAATATTCCGGAGGTGCCTTCCTCATACAAGAAGCTATTATCTGAACATAATACACGAATTATAGAGCGGAGGTAGCCTCAAGATTGCAGCAATAACGCGGCAGACATCAATATTAATGAGCACGGGAACTGAGAACTGAGAACCAAGACGCCCCGCTGTACATTGGCTTCAACACTGATTCACTAAATGAAAGGAGGTGACATACTTTTCAGACAGTCCCTCCATGTTCCATCCAATCCATGTTTCCATATTATAAAATAACAGGCCCCGTGGTTTCTCCCGCGTGGTTTCTGTACTCGACAATAATAAATAATTAAATGAGTCTAAGTTACTACTTCTTATAACATTACATATCTAGCAGTAGAAGCCCCGTTAAAATAGATCGAGCCGTTTCAGAGATTAGCCGTAATACATAATCAAAAATTTTTACAATTATTTTTATGTCAGCATAATTTTATATGTATTCAAATAGACCAATACAATTTTTGTATAGATGCAAAATAGTCTATTTGTTACGCTCTCACTGCATAACCAATATAAAGATTGTAATAAAATTTTGCATGAATAGTTTTAAATATTGGCCAATGCAGTTCTTACCAATTTTTATATAAATAGAAGTCAAATAAAAACAATAGGCTCAATTTTATAGCTAAAAAATTATGCATTCGTAGCTTGAAATATTTGCCAATGGCTACTCTTTAAAAAAAATCTTACTTAATCTCTAGTCTTATTTGTGTTTCTTCAGTCTCTTGGTATCAAATATGTATTAAAGTGGGTATTATATTTGTGATTCCTCTGTTGCTTGATGTCCATAACACAAGTGCTTTAAGCGACTTATCGAAGTCAATGTATGAGATATAGTGTGAATTTGTTATTATTAATATTATATCCGTGAGGTCCCGGGTAGAGTAGAATAGTACCTCCCACTGCAGCAAGTGTCGTAAGAGGCGACTAAGGTACCAAAACCGACAGATGGCGGTATATTCATCCAGGCGGTAGGTGGGCAGCAGCATCCCCATCGCGAAAGCTGCGCTCTGCGATTGCCAACACGATTGCACAGCGCAGCAATTATATGCAAATAACCTCCTATCTTAGAGAGCAGTGGACTTTCATTGCCTGGAATGATGATGACAATTATATCTATTTTTGTACGTTGTATGTTTCGTTCAGTTAAAACTTACTTACATGATTACCACAAATCACAATACTGACCAATACACTAAACAAACCAAAAAAATCAATCGATAGCCACGGATTTTTGTGTAGAATAAAGAAATCGTGCACAGACGAGAATTAAATTTTCAACAATTTTATTCCTCCTGGGTTTGGGTTTGCATAACTCTAACATTCACTCTGCTTTAAACTGGTATACAACGGTTTTTTTTACTAAAGCAATAAATGTAATATTTTCTAATTTAAGCGTTCACTACTCATAGTAAAACCGTGTTTTGTGTCCATTGAAACCTGCTTTATTTAAATTTTACTTATTTTGTTCGACGTTTCGCTCACCTAGCGCCAGTTGCTCTCAAGATTGACGAAAGACGTTGCGTGAAAAAAACACATTTAAATTTAATAAAACGTATTTAAAAGCCGTTAAAACGAAGTTTTAATAGCATTAAATGTATGACGTGCTATAAAATAAACGGCTGGACAGTAAGATTGTATTGTATCCGTTAGGTTCTGAAATATAGAAACCGTGACTGATGCGCATAATATGTAAATACAAAAAGGCTATGCCGACGACGCATGATAAGTTGCCCTTGTCGAACGTTAAAAAGTTTATTGCCACCGGCAAGTTCTAAATTTATTTATAATCCGAACCCATAAGTCAGGCGCCCGTTCGCTTCCTTCCTAGTTCCCGCCTCGTCACCGGCCGTCGGTGAGCGCTGTCTAATGAACCATGAACGTGAACCCATGAATATAAGCCCCTATAAAACTACAACACAATGCAACGCTACCCCTACCGCACTCCCATATCTAAAATATTGCACAGTATCCCCATAAAAAACGAAACTTCGACGGTGCATTTGATTTAACTGCTTGAAATATTGCTCTAATGTTGCGTATTGATCGAATCTGTTCGCGTTTTGTTAGTCCTCTTTTGGTAGCTAGTCTATCGATAAACTATTTTTCAAGAGATTTTTTATTATGTTGAACGTAAACGCTTTTTTTTTATTTACACCCTTAATGAAACTTTATCTGAAACACTCTAAAAAATAGTTATCTCAGCCGTTATAAAATTAGTAAATATAAGTGATAGTGAACGTGTCAATATTATAAAATATTATAATGTGCAAGCTATGACTGTAAAGCTTTAAGTATCGATCGTTAAAAGGAAAAATCTATATTTTATTAAACAAATTTTGATTTGCATAGAATAATTGCGGAATTGATTTTGGCTTTACGCTAGTAGTATTCGAATCAGAATACAGAATTTTAGTAGTGCAGTCCATCACACAGCGTGTCGAATAATAATTGTATATCGGTCGATAATATGCAAAACAATGAATAATTTTCGTACGTATTTGTGCCAGAATGTTTTGAGTTTTTATTACACAGATAATAAATCAGTTGTGTTTTAACAAAGTATTGTAACATTTTATTTGGTGAATAATATGCAATACTAAATGCAATGCCTTGCTTATGTGAACATATCTAATAAAAATTCAAATTTATTATATTATTTAACATGAAAAATTCTTATCACGTTATTTGTCCGGAAAGAGCTTATAAACTACATTACAAATTTTTATATTTTTTTGTTAATGTGTACCTTTTTATTTAACTTGAGAGATAGGATAGTTAATACCTCAATGTATGGTCACAATATTTAAATAATAATAATAATATAGCTGAGACGGGACGACGTCTGTCAGGTAAGCTAGTAACATCTTATTTAATCATAATATACAATTTTTGCCAATTTTCCAAACCAAGTTTACTCTGAATGTATTTGACTTAAAATGATATTACGTCAATCATAAAAGGACGCAAGTCATTGAGTTAAAAAGTTGACTGTGATTAATGTAAGTTAATCTATTTCTTTTATATAACGTTATAAATGTTGAATAAACGCGGGGTTTAATTTAAAAGAACATAGGCCATAACAATATTTTTTGCAATTTTGATCCGTCTATCTGAATGTTTGGACACGCCAAATATAGAAACAGCATGGAACTGAATGGCGTCCTTACCGATTTTTCTATTAATAGAAGTCAAATAAAAACTATAGGCTCAATTTTATAGCTGAAAAATACAGTTTCACGGTGCACCGTACATCGGAATGTTGCATGGTAACTGGTGCACTGATTATTACGAAATGTTGCATGTGCAACATAAATCTATTAGATTCAAGATGTCTACATCAAAAATTTAATTTTGATTCCAGAAATATCTCGTGAAATTCGTAACAAAGTGAAAATCACGCGGTCTGAAACAAGTGCGTGATACTTGTAACTAATTTATAATCACTAGCATCGTACCGCGGTTTCCGCAGTTCTAGTTCACATGAGAGACATAAATATAATAAAAGTAGTAAGTTACTCTTTATAACAATAGCTATCGTTCAATGATTTTTGTACTTTATAAAAACGGATATCGATAATAATCATTAGTAGGAAAATATATACCAAATATAATATTTTATTAAAATAACTGAAAGTCAGAGAACTTTCACGCCTGCGTCGTCGAAAAATTAATATTCCTGTGCTTGATTTTAGTAAACTTGCAATTATAATTACTTTATTTTTCTGTGAGCTAGAACTTCATTATGTACGAGTACCTTGGCTAAAAGACGCTGTGTCATAGTTAATACTTCCTCAGCTGTCAACGTGTACCTACCTTATAGTTGAACGTCTTTATAAATAACTTGTTTATTATAAGAATAAGAGTAAAATTATCACGTGGATCTTGAATAAATATTGTAGTCACCATCATCAGCCATTGGAAGTCCACTGTTGGGCATAGGCCTCCCCGAGATAGAGGAAATTTTGCCCATAATTGCCGCGCTGGGCATCGCAGAGCGCAGCTTTCGCGACGGGGATGCTGCTCATTTTTAGGATGGAAATACCGCCATCTGTCGGTTCTGGTACCTTAGTCGCCCCTTTCGATACCTGTTACAGGGGTGGTACTATTCTACTCTGCTGGTACCTCACGGCCCTAATTTTTAAATAGTATTTATTTTAAATTTATTTAGTTTAGGTTATTATTTTATTTTAAATAGTATTTATATTTTATTTGAGTAATACGACATTTATTCACGAACGTCTTGTTAATATTATGTTATAGGTGTAAATATAAAATTGGCGCCATAAGGTTTCTTCCCTTGTAAGAAGTTGTCCGAATTTCGGAAAAAAAATAATCTGTTGGCGCAAGATCCCGGTAATATGGTGTCTCAGAGATTTCTATTGTAGCTCATCTAACTTAAGGGTTATTTGTTGTGCCGTGTATGGTCTTGGGTTGTCGTGAGCAGCAGCATTGGCCTAGAGTCATTGTCCAATCTCGGTTGTTCAGCAGATATCGTTTGACCAGAAAAAGCTCTGGGGTAAACGACACCGGCGCTAGTCCGCCGCTCATAAGTAACTTATTCTGAGACAGGACTGAGGGCAGGATTCTCTAAATCTTCAGGGTTCAGCCATTGCAACAAGCGCTTCTGATTTACGTACAATATCCACCTTTCATTACGAGTAATGATTCGATTTGAAACCCCTTCACTTTTGTATCGGTTGAGCAAAGTAAAACAGAAGTCGACGCGTGTTTGCAAGTTCGATTCACTCAATTCATGAGGTACAATCGTACAAGTTTTTTTACTTTCCCGATTTGTTTTAAGTGGATAAATACTGTTTTGTCACCCGAAGCCTTTAGCTAACTCTGAAGTACTAGATAGATAGAACCGCTTCCAAAATAGCCTTTAATTTTTTATTTTCCACTTTGGTCTCCCGCCATCTACAGGGTTGGTTCTGACGGTTAAAATGTCCAAAACGAAAACGTTGAAACCAATAACGTACCGTGGTTTCTTTTGCGACACCAACACCGTACACATCATTAATTCTTCGAGAAATTTGTGCAGCACTGGTGCCATTGTCTAGTGTTAGCGAGTTCTAACTCATACTTGTAAATATACCAATATTTCATATTTTCCGTTGTGCTGATGTTTCAGTAATAAGTGGAGTCAAAGAAAAAAAATATGAGGAAAGATACAAATGAATGACTGTTTATTAACGGAAATGTACCAGCTAAATGAATTTATACTATTTTATTTATATTTATTTGAATTTGGAATTCTTAACCAAAGAGGAGATATTTGAGACCAAAGTATTTTAATTAAAAATGTCAGCAAAGTATTTCTAGTGATTGAACTAATTTACTTAAAACTGTCACTGTGCCGCAGAAATTAAGATACTTACTTTAAAATTGAGAAAAGGCTGCAGAGGCAAGTAGCACATCTGTTACCGGTTTTCGCTTCTCTGACTTGTAATAAAGGAATTAACGATCTGGTTATGAACAAACTGCGTCTTCATTGGCAACAGACTGGTGCCTCGACCTATTTCACTGGCACGCGGTTACTAACTCAATTAATAGACTTAAAAGATTATAAAAACTTGAATGATGTTTATAAATATTTAGATATCATCATGTTTGTTAAAGTCAAAATAAATAATATTTAAATACGCCTATTATAGGTACTTTTGAATAATCGAAAACTAAAACTTGACCCTGATGAATTTATGCAAGAGTCATCAATAAAAATGTCATTGAGTGGCCTACAAAAAGACAGTCCTGATTTTAATCCGTGTTAGAATCCACAATGTATACTAAGAATTATTAATAACACAAATTGTTTGTTTTTTTTTAAGCTTACCCGGTAAACCGTTTTCGATGAGATTTGGATAATAAAAAACACAGGCTACTTTTTATAACAAGAAGACTTATACTGAAAACCACGTGGACGAAGTCCCGGTATATAAACTAGTAAAATGGGAAAGTAACTCTGAAAACTAACATGTACTAGAATTAGGAATGATAATTTTACCTCAAGGGACTTATTAAATGACCCCGGTGAGCATTATTAACGCCACGTGCACGAAGTTTAAAAACTAGTAAAATAAAATTTTTTCTCACATAAAACACAACATAATAATAATATTGCCAATTCCTCATACATACCAATTAGAAGGAAAATTGTATTTTCTGCATTACTAAAATTGTAGCTAAGATTAAAAAAAAATGAGTCTGTATTTGGTAATAATGTTTTTCATAAAGTGCCCCGTAATCTAAAGCCTTGGAACGTACTGTCTGATTCATTTTTATCCTACTAAACTCGGGTAATAAAAGAAGTTTCGTTAAAGTTCTAGAACGAGTTTTATATAGTTAGTTTTGTATATATAGAAATAATTGAACAAACAACAACAACTGGCGAATATATAGCGAAAAGAATCTTTGAAAGATTTAAAATAAAAATGATTTTGCACATTTATAACAAACCATTGCAGTTTATAATAACAATGTTCCAATCCCGCGATGTTTAACAAAATTCCCATAAAGTTCCTTCTGATTCAGCAACATGAATTTTATCTTCACGCTATGCCACTACATGGCGCTTTATGGTTAGCATTAAATCTTATAATTTATTCGTATATATCATATAATAAATTATGATTTTATATGAACTTATCTAATTAGAATTCTGTTCTTTACCACCTTCTCTTCATTAAGATTTATAGACAAATTATAAATCTTTACGAAGCAAACTTGACAAAACAAACTCTTTTGTCTATAAATCTTAACCTAGAACGATAAATGGGAGTAGATTTTGATTGATTGCTTTACTGTATGTTTAAGTTTAGAAATAATAAAATATTGTTTCTAGTTTAGATTTTCTTTCGGGTCCGTGCCCGATGTCGCAAATGGTAGTGATCGTATCTAATGTGCCAGGGGTGGTGATTTCAATCACCACTAAGCATGTTCTGTGTCTGGGTGTTAAAAATATATATTAATGTATTATTGATTCCTTGGATATTTAATGTAATACAAGTGCTTGAAGTGACTAACCTCGGACTCCGGTCAATGTATGAAATGAATATTATTATTATTAACTATTTTGTGGGACTTTGCTCTCAATTGCTCAGGTATGCGTTGTGAAAATCACAGAGCGTAGTTTTGCGATGCTCTATTGCATTTAAGCTACGCTGTTCCGGGTGGACACAGCCATCTAACACCTGGTACAGAGAGAGGTCACCACTCTACCGCAATTCCATAGCCTATTTGTATGATTACCGACTACATCAATCAAATGTTGACCAGGCCATCAATCATATATACGAGTATTACAAATTCCACGCATACATCACATAGAATATTAAGTTTTTACAACACTTTTGCTTCAATTGCGTGGAATTATGCAAACGTAAATAGTAAAAATGCAAATCGTAATTATTATTTTCACCATCATATCAGTCTAAAAACGACCACTGCTGGACAACCGCCTCCTGAAGATATTTAGTAATTACCGTGTTTTGGCCAGTAATTGATACGCTAAACAGATTTGGTGGCAATAAACGAGCACAGCTTCACGAAGAGGATACTGCTAGATACCAATCCCCACCCCATTACAATTGCTTGTAAAGATAGACATACCGCCCCCTGTCATTATTATATGTTACATAATAATCAATCACCAATAATTAAGAAAAATCATTTTTTTTCTAACATTAACACGGTCTTTGCACGTAAAAGTATTCTTAGAGGTCTCAAAACGCGACATGACGACAACACTTTGTAAAACTTAAACAAGCCGTTTAAAATAGTTTCATTTACCTTTATTATATTACCAATTCAGGATTGTTAGTTATCTCTAGTAAAACATTCAAAATAAATAAATCCTGTCATTAAACAATGTTCTATTCATTTTGTGTAAACCTTTTTTCGCAAAGGGAAACCTTTTTTTGGTACGGACATAGCATACAAGTTGTTACCAGTGATATAACGTAGTTTTTTATCTTTCATTTGAAATAAGAATTAAAAACATCCACAGCTAAATTACAGACCAGAGCAAGAGAACTTATAAAAGAAAACTCATTTCAGCCTCAATAACATTGAAAAAAAATAAGTATAGACTGATTTCTTATTCCTTGAGATATATGGATAAATACCGAGTTTGACATTATTATACTCAAAAACGTTAACTTATGTATGAAGAGAAATCTTCAGAGTCTTTCGGATTTCTGTTTTATACGTTTTTTATGTATGTTTCTTAATGCGAACTTTGGCATATTCAGATAGTAGGTAATTTATCTACCTGTCAACGAGCCAGGTTCAATGTCATTTACAAATGTATTATTCCTACCTAAGATTACTAAATCGATACATACGTTCCCCATATTAGATTGTAACAAACAAATCAAATTATGGTAGCAATTTACAAACAAGAAACCGTAAAATGGAGGCATAAGTGATTGAAGTTGTATTATTAGTGTAGTATTGTTAGACCATAAAAAGAAAGCAGATAAATCATATTTAATATTATTTGTCTAAAGATTTGTTTCTTTGTATCCAATTCAGGATTCTATGACGCTGGATAATTATTAGAATCGCAAAAGACACCATTTAAATATATGTTTTCCAATTATTAAAGGTGATAATTTATCTGATTGATTGTAAACTGTCATCAAACAGGATACATATTATAGATATGCTAAAATCAAAAGATCCCTTTCCCTGGAGTTCATCCTATTAATATTTGCTTCACCAGATAAGCCGTGAAAGCGTAACGAATACGCGGATATACTTTCACAACATTAGTTTAATTTAGAGCACCATCTCATCATAATTATCCTAGGCAAAAACTAAAAATATTCTACACTAGAACGTTGCATTACCATAAAGCGCTGTATTCGTCGATGCCCCATAAATCGCGACCCTCGTCTCAGACAACACTGTTGCCACGGAGTCGTCAGAGACCACCAGTCTTATGGTCACCCCGAACTGGGAAGCGCATAAATTACAACCCCTAAATTAGTTCTATGTAGTAAGTAGCCCTGTGCATTGGATGGGAATTCAGAGAATAACATATGTGTTATATGTTAGAAGTCGATAAATAAGTCACATGTGGCATGAGTATGTCGTTGTTAATTGGATTGGAATAAAACATAGACATAATAAAACTAATATCCGGACATATAATAAAAAAATTATTGAATTGAAATCATAGTTTATGGTATTCGAAGGTAAAGATTAAATTAATAAACGCTCTTAAACCCTATTACAGATATGATAAAAATATTAATATCGAGTAGATTACTGAGTATTTAGTATGTAAAACTAAGTAAATAAATATTGATGTCAGTCTGTATAAAGCTTTTTTAACTTGAATCCAAGCGAAATATACTATCTATTATAAATTATTCAAATAAGTGCGGAGTGGCAGTCCCTTAATCTTTTCTTTAACTAGACCAAACTATGTATCTTGGTCTTGTGGATTTGGAATAGATAGTTAGATTGGTTAAAAATGTTACCACTTTAATTATTGTTTATAGTCCATAGGATAAAAGAAAAAATTTACGGTGTCACGCCTACAAAATTCATTCACTAATATAAATAGCCCCATCCCGTATAATGGGGAAGCCTGTAATCTAATTAATTAGCAGAGATGAAACTGCATTCCGGTTGCACAACACCCTGGCAACTGTCCTTCTCAGAAATCAGGCTTAAACTGACTGAGCCCGCAAAAAGTATTATGGATAATGATAAAGAATATGCCTATAGGATCCGAGAGAATAACGAGCACAAACCATCCCAGCGGTTTTTCTACTTGGGGAACAGATCTAGGGATAGATAGGTACATTAATTATCATGCATAAATCAAAATAGTAGAAGGAAATCACAACGGGCACAAAACATTCTCATCCCAATCTAATACGTATTAGAGTGGGGGATTTCTGGCACCACATCTAGACGATCCCGATTTCTCGAATCTCTGAGGGTTAGAACCCCGCCACAGTATCGTGCGATGTTATTGAAACATCCAGCGACATAGCAAAAAGGAACTCGAGTATATAAGTCATTATATTTGAACCAATTCAAAATCAAGCAGCATCTAGACACTAACTAACCTGGTCTAACATCAGCACGTGATGACAACAAACAGAGGCGATATCAACTACCTGTTCCAAGGTAACTTCTACTGGATTAGCTATGAAGGTCAGATCTGCGGCTCCTGGTGAGAGCGTATACTATTTATGCCCCACTAAATAAACACCTATTCACTCTAGGCATCGCCGACAGCTTCCTAGAGAAGCTGGCTTGGCATGATCAAGGTTCAGGAACAGTCCAGAATGACGAAATAAAGGAACAAAAATGGGGGTCGTGTTACGGAAACTGACCAACTTATATATAGAACCTCACATCTATTCCGCAGCGATACACAAATGATGAAAGTACAACCGTATCATTGGTCACCACAAAATTACCAAACATTTTGATAAAAACTGTTTCATTTTTCTTTCATAACCGCCATCGGAATTGTTCGAGTAGAATAGTACCATACTCTATATCAGATGTCGTTAAAAGCGACTGAAATTTCAGAACTGACAGATGGCAGTATGATATCGGCCATTTTGGAAATTCACTGCTCGACATAGTCTTCTTAAAAATAGGAGGAATTTTGCCGCGCTAGACAAGCGTGTTGGCAATTGCAGAGTGCAGCTTTCGCAACGAGTATGCAGCCCATCCCCGCCCTGTGCATTTGCTATTTCGGACGGATACACCGCCAACTGTCGGTTACCTTCATCACCTCTTACGACACCTGGAACAGGAAAAGGTACTATTCCATTTTGCCGGTACCTTACGGCGGTTTATCCGCCTAAAATGCGAAGAATCGAATGGGCAAGATTTCTTCTTTTAGTGATGTCTGTATCCAGCATAGGACGTTCAGCGGCTGCTATAATAATGATGATGAACCACTTCTTATGTAAAATCTCTTTAACTATATCAAATAAGATATGTAAAGTATATTATTTAAGCCTCGAAAATTTTTGCCCACATCTGCAATTTTCACCGCAGTTTGAAACACATCAGCGAATTACCTAGAAGTTTCTCAGGGACTGGTTTAATAAAAGCTTGTTATTTTAACAAGGCAGGAACTATTTGATGGATGGCTTCCTCTAGCGAGTCTTTCAGCTCGGAGTTTTACTTAACATTTCTAAACTGGTGGACGAAGTTTCCCTGCACTTAAACTTCTCAAGTGTTAATCGATCATCTCTGGTCAACGATCTGTGAAAACTATATAACTTTGTAATTAGTTAGTGAAGTAAGATGTTTAGGCTCTGGAATTTACAGCTAATTGTGTTATTTGATCAAGGATAATGAAGCAACGAGGGTAACGTAAGGAACGAACGTATTCCGACAATTTTGTTTATTGTTGATAGTGTCCTGATTCGGCACACTATATGATAGTTATTAGTAAATTATTTTTTCCTACATGATATCATTTATCTTAATATTACGACTATCTTAATAAACTTTTCGGATATAAAAGTAAATTTAGATTTAAGATTGGTCGATTCTTTGTAATAGGAACACATTGCAAGAAAACAAACAATGTACATAGTTGAATTATCTTTTAATTTTTAAAGGAATCCCCATGCTTTGTACTGTTTAAGATCTAGATCTGTTTGATCTGTTTAAGATGTAGATGTTAATTCTCACAATCATCATCATATCAGCTCATGATTGCCACCTGGGCAAGCGTATTGGTAATCAGAGTGCAGCTTTCGCGGCGAGGATGTTACTGCCCATCTCCGCCGTCTCTGCCCTATGCATTCAAGCTACACTGTTGATGCCATCATCCATCATCCATATATACCGCCATCTGTCGCTTCTGGTACCTTAGTCGCCTCTTACGATACCTGGTACATGGGAAAGTACTATTCTACTCTGCCGGCATAGCAAACTATTATTTAGTATTTAAATATATAGTATTCTCACAAAAATTACAATAATTCACGCAAGTGAAGTGCTCTCGTAAGAGAGAAAACAATATTAAAAATACTTAAATATTAGTATACAAAATTTTAAACTACGTAATAATTTATTAACTAATATTTAACAATACATTAAAATAATAATAATTATAAACTTTATTGAAACAGAACAAACACTTTAATAGAATTATCGACGGTGGCCAAACCAGGCCAACATGTATCGTGGGAACCATCAAATGTGAGTTAAGTTGAGTATATTATTAATATCACTTTAGAACTACTATTCCTCTATGCAAATTATAAAAGCCATTCTTAAATATAAGATATTTGATGAATACGCTTTAAAATGGTAGAGAACACCAACATAATGATGTGCAGCGACCCCAAGTTGAATCATGCTACGCCCGATACAATCAGTTTAATTGTTTGACGAAGCTGTTTGACCCTACACTAATTAGCCCGTCACTTTTATTTATGAACGTTTTAATATCCCATTTACGAACACTATCTAAATTAACTTCTAGCTTAATGTTTTTTCCTAACAAATCGAGTTTATTACAAAAGTTTTCTCTCCTCAGGAATTTATTTGGTTTTTAGTTCAAGGTCACTTGGAATATTTTCTTAGTTTCAAATATTGATCAGATATTATATGTGTATGGCAAGTGCATGGCAATGTAACGGTAGCCAATATTAAAAATAATGCGTTTCACTAATGAGTACCTTGGAAGTAATCTGTGCAAACGTATCGTAGTCTGAGTTAGCTTTTATTAAACAGAATTTACCACTGGAAAATTGTTACCACTTTAATTATTGTTTATTGTCCGTAGGACAAACCAAATTTACGGTATCACGCCTGCAAAATCCATTCTCTAAATAGCCCCATCTCGTATAATGGGGAAGGCTGTAATCCAATTAATTAGCAGAGCTGAAACTACATGCCGGTTGCACAACACCCTGGCAACTGTCCCTCTCGGAAACCAGGCTTAAACTGACTGAGCCCGCAAAAAGGATTATGGATAATGATCAAGAATATGCCTACAGGATCCGAGAAAATAACACGTCCGTATAATCTTCTACACATACATGCCTAAAGTGACCTCCTAAAAAATTCCTCAATAGACAATGTAGTCAATTGTAAAATTTGCCTATTGCCTTAAAAGCTTTTATAATATAAATTCAACCTGAATATAATAGGTATATTACTAGCATTGTGCGCGTTTTAGGCGAGTATGTAGAAGATGATTTTGTGAAATACTAAATTAATTACAAAAATAAACAGTTAGTTTAAATAAATGAAAACTGTTTTTGACTTTAAAGTGTGATGTGTTGCATCACGGAATAAATGAATGAATTGAATGGCGGAAAATGATCATTTAAATGTTTATGTTGTAATTGTACGAGTAATGTAATAGAAAAGGTTACTTACTCAATTATTAAATTCAACAACATACTTATTATACTTATATACCAGAAGTGCCCGCTACTTCATTCGCGGATTAGTGACTTCAGATGGTATAGTGACTTTCAGGATTTATTTTAAAACGGATCCCTAATTTATTTATAAAATATAATTAAGGTTATAGCCTCCCTCGATAAATGGACTAACTTTGAGATTACGCGCGTTCATATAAACCAATTTTTCAGCTTTCTAATATTAGTACATATTATTATGTTTTCATTGAATGGTAACCATATATAATTACGAATTAAATGAGTTCATTAACTGATAAGCAAAAATATATCTCAACAGCTAAAAACAATAGATTTCAGGTTAACTTATTGCTCCACTTTGCAACTAAACAAGTACGTACACATTGCAGTATCTACTAGTAAGTGACTATTAAATCAGTAAACAGTCTTCACCATTGTGGTTTCGGCGTCTCGATGTAGACATAAATCCTCAGAGATGAGGGTTCCTTGAACAATATCTGGATGAGCCAATTAATTTCGATCTTTGGGCCTGTCCTACCCTTAATCTGATGGTCACTCACGCCCAAAACTTGTAATTGAATTTCAGTTCAGAATTCTGTGTAAACTTTGCCATTACAATGTGATGCAGTCTGGAAGTTTTCCAATTCGATTGCTTATAATAAAACTTTGGAAAGAAGTTTGTCATAGCAAACTAAATCTTCCTGTGCTGACATTTGTGTATTAACCAAAATCATGTTACAGTTACAGTAAAACGTTATATTTTTGGTAAGCAATTGGCAATCAAATGGCGACAGAATGAAAATAAAGAATATAATTCTAATACAAAGGACCATATCTAGTAAATATTTCAAACTTATTCTCTTTTTTTTATTAGAATTTATTAGACCAGGTTGACAAACAGGCCATGTTCGTACCCGTGCATACAGCGTGATAGTAAGCGTCACAGCAGCCTATAGACGCTAGTAATATCTTTAGGATATCACTAACGCGTTATCAATCATATTCCATGAAGATAATATCACATTGCTCAGTAATTTTATTCCCTCTTTCACCTTTCAAACAAAAACGCAACAATGCGAACACATTTGGCGGCAGAAATATGTGAAAGTGAGGTATTAATGCCTTGTTTAAAGACGTAAATAAAGTAGATTTATGAATAATATATATGCAAATATTTAAATACACTTCAGTATTTACAGTTCTATGATTTGTTGAAACAAGGATAATAATCCGATGTTCTCAGTGAGCGGATAAATTAGTCTACACACACTTCCCCAACTGGTCACGTCTATCGTTTATGCGAAATCGAATCGAACCGTTTTATGTGACGTTTTCCGACGAATTTAATAGCCCGAGAGATGACTGGGCGAAGAGCAATAAACTGGAATAAGTATTCTTACACATTGCCCGATAAAACTTTATTTCCTAACTACCCCAAGACGCCGCACGTTTAAGCCCGAGTCATTACATACAAAACTTATTTCAAAAGAGCGGTAATACGACTAACGACCTCGATACCGTATACTAGTTTACCTAATAATTGAATTACAATTGGTAACTTCATGCCGACACTCGCCAAATTACAGTTCAAAGTTTTATGAAGCATAAATAGTGTGTTATTATAATTGGACCGTTCGTAAACGGAACGAATTTAATTGATGGCTATACGAAGGCATTGTTTTCGGAACAAGCGTGAGTTGGATATTTCAATCCAATATAAAGGATAGTGGGATAAATAATTCAAGTTGTAACTGTAAGTGGCACTCGGCTTATGGCCGACCGGAGACTTGGAGAAAATCACCCCGCGCCATTCGCAAGGGCGAAATCACATTGCAATTTTATTTTGCGAAATTAATTTTTAATCCGCACGTTACTTGGTGAGGAATCAGCGTTAGGGAGAAAAATAAAACCACATTATTCTTTTATTGCCACTTAAGAATGGAGCGGAGCAAACGACTTTATGTTTCAACGAAGTGCGATAAGTCTCACTGAAGCCGTTGTAAATACAGTAATTTTCTTAAGTTGAGGCTAAAATGGTTTCGTTGTATTCATGTAACTTTTGAAAAGTTACGCAAGGCTAAACTAAATTACGTGGTTTGATAAATACTTAAGGCCATGATCAGCGAATAATTAGTAAAACAGAAAACATTCCAAAGGTTCATTTTTTATAAATATATATTCACAAAGAACACGAACCTTTACAAACAAAGGTGTTTCGGCGACTTTACATTTCAATTCCAAAAGCTTTCGAGGAGGCATCCGATCTATTTGTGAGAAAATAAACAAAAAGGTTTTAGTTGTTCTCGCGTACCCATGCAGGGATTCGCATCATCCAATACATTATTAACAGGCGAACGGAGTCCTGTCACACAAACATTATGTCTCCAAGGGCGCCGCGACGCTTCGCCCTCGGCTTGGGATAGATAAGCCTATAATTTATGCATAAGGTGTTAGTTAATTTAATCAGTGGTACGTTTATAGACATGCCAAAATAATAACTTCGACCTTTCTAGCACATATCGGCTTAATGAATCAATATTAATTTCTAATTATTACTGAACTTAACCCCTTTTGTACTATAGTTGTTTTTTTCTTTAATTAATTTTTTTCTTATTAATTAGCTATAAAATATACTGATTAATAGAATTTTTATACCAACTATAATAATAAATATGATTATGATACGTTCACTACTCATTAAACTTCTTTTAAACGGTTTTAGAACGATTGCCGCAAGTTAACCAAAAAGTCAAACAATAAATGTAAGAAGTTGAATACAACATACATAATACCTTCTTTTTATTATTGCTACATTGTCGTACAGGCAGAAACAAACATGAAATAGTTATAATGTGCTAATTTTGTTCGGAAAACGCGTGTCGGTATGTTTCGAACTCGACCATTTATCCTTAATCCGTAATCTCATTAGTCACTAGTGTTTTATTCAATCGCCCCTACTAGTGAAGTGAAATTCGCATACATCTATACTAATATTATAAAGCTGAAGAGTATGTTTGTTTGAACGCACTAACAACGGGAACCGCTCGTCTGATTTAAAAAAATATTGTAGTGTTAAATAGTCCATTTATCGGAAAAGGCTATATAACATCACGCTTAAATTAATATATAAAGATAAATGTCGCTTGCACTCCAAACGTCTGTCAACTTTTATAAGCATATCTACTTTTAATTGTGTTGTGTTCGATAGTACAAAACTATAGCCCCAAGAGTACCACCATCTCTATCAAGGAAACAAAATTAAAATAGATTAAAGTGAAATTTACGGTAAAGCGTTGCACTTATTATGGTGTCACGCGCATTAGTCAAGTTAGTTCGGATTATCCCATGTGCCGATACGTAATCTAGAGGAAAAGGTTGGGACCCTCCAGTTTGTGTTCCCGACAGTGATATAGGACATTAAGTTCCCATCCCGGTCTCCCTCAACGCGTAAACAAGATAGAACCTTTTCACGTATCACCCTACCCGTAAGTTAATAATTTATTTAGTAAACTAAGCTCGAGAAGCTTCCCGCCTATTTTCTACTTAAACTAAAATTGTTTTGTTTCCATCACCACTGCACTCCTTATGAATTATGTATCCCCGATGGAAAATAAACAGGTACGTCTCAAACAGTGCTCACTAACAGAATATGTAAACCACTTTATTTCCTTAATAGGACTAGCATACATTTCAATCTAATGGCCGTATAATGTCGAGCCGTCTTTGAAAAGTGCTATTGATTTTTAGTTCAATTGTACCAATGCGAGATCATTACGACGCTCCTCACTCACTAATAAGAAATGACTAAAACTATGCAAAAAGTTACTTTTATTTTATTTGAATTTTATTTTATTGCTAAGTCTCTATATTAATGATTGTTATCCGAAATAACAGTTTGATCCAACTTCAAAAATAGGATAGTGTACATGTCAATTTACATGTCGCTATATTGTTTTCATCATAAACATATAATTATAGTAAAGACAGAACAACCTCTGAAGGGTTAGTTAGTTCTGTATATAAAATGTCCTGTCCCTAAATGTTGCCTTGAAGGGTGATGTAAATATTCTGAATTATATTTTTCAAAGATTGGAAAATAAGGCTGGGACGAAGGGCTTATTTAATTTCATAAGGATAAAGTTTTTCATATCACCGAAATAAAAAAATTAAAAATATTTTAATTAGTTGTATTTATGCTTATTGGTGTGAGTTTATTGTTTTAAAGTTATATAAAAGTATTTTAATATTATAATTACGTAATTTCTTTTTTTTTTAAATTCATAATACGATATCGAACTGTCCTATTGCATTTTATTAGTATAAATTTATTCGAAAGTTGCCTGGAAGAGATCACTCTGAGCAATAAGGCCGCCAATTGACTTATAAATTGTAAATAATTGCTTTTGTTTTATGTAATATATTGTGGGCAATAAAGAGTATTATTATTGTTATTATTAAACGCATATAATTTAGAAAATATTATATTTCAGATAAACAGTGTGAGAGTAACAAACGGATTTTTTTTCACGTTTAAATATTAATATGGGCAATATATTCTTTATACTATTATAAAATGGTCATACTTTCACCATAATCATCATTAATTGTGGCTTGACAAGTACGGTAGCAATCACTGAGTTAAGCTTGGCGACAGAAATACTGATATCTATTCCCGCCCTGCGTATTTGAGCAGCGCAGTTTCGGATGGATATACCGCCATCTGTCAGCTCCGATCCCTCAGTCGTCTTTTAATACTTACTAGGTCCCATTCTACTATACTGTTAGCCTACGGCTATAATCACGTGTTCATAATCAACGATAAATAGCAACGCGCAGTAATCTCGCGTTGAGCATCAGATACGTTAACGAAGTGTAAGCCGATTTGCAAATTCGATAAGTTAGGTGAAATCGCGTGGACACGTCCCAAATAAAGCCCGCTTTGATCCTATTACCGCCGGGTAGATGGCGGGATCTTGTGACAGTGCTCCTGACTGATCTCCTGTATATCTAACGCGGACTTATCTAACATTGTTTCTGATATCATACATTCGCGATGTAGAACAGTTTTGTCACTCACACATGTGCGACTATAATGCGCCTGTTTGGATTTAAACGTTGATGTTTCGAGTTTAAAAAATGACATGCACTTGATTCTTAATGTGCTTTAATTTTGATACGTAAACAATTTTTGATTGTCATACAATTATATGTAGGTACTTAAAACAGAAAATTAACTACATCTTTTTGTTTTTTTTTTTAAATAACTCATATTATAATTTACTATCCATGAGGTAGTAGGTACCAGCAGGGTAAATTAGTACCTCCCCTGAACCAGGTAACGTAAGAAGTGACTGAGGTACCGGAACCGATATATGGCGGTATACCTAGCCAAAACATTGTAGCTCAATTGCACAGGGGAAAGGGGGGTAGCAGCAGCATTTCAATCAAAAAATCAACGCTCTGAGATTGCTAACACGGTTGCACAGTGCGCAATTATGGGCAAATTCCCCCTTTTTGGGAACGCTGGATATAGTCCAGCAGTGTAGATAGAGCCACAGAAGCTAATTTTTTTCTGTTTGACTATTACGTCTTAAAATATAGAATATTCTCTTTAGTTCCTTTGTTCTGTACTGACCTCACACATAGATCAACTGCATTAGTACCTCACTCTCACCAAACCGCCAAATAGCAATGTTAACATTGTTGTGATTCGGTTTAAAGGGATAGACAGGCAGTGAAATTACTGGGTAATGTGCCACAACATCTTCAACTCACAAACGAAACTTGCGATATAACGAGCGTCTATAGACTTCAGTGACGCCTGCTATCACGCGGACTGTGGGCTTGATTGTCGACTAAAATTGTCTATTAAAAAAAAGCAGCTAACAATATAAATCCGAAATTGTATACGTTTGTTATTTGGCACGCTTTCACTGCTGTACCGAGCTAATCTATTTGGATGATAAAGATCGGTTTGGCATATGTAGTTAGCTTTAACATCAATGAAAGATATAGTCCCCTTTTGATCCAGGGACATATCTCGCAGGTCGATATTTACAGTTAAATCCTCACGAGCCAAGTGGTGGAAGAAGATGTAGAATTTTCTATAATGACAACTAAACACAAACATACAATCATGAACTTAAGATATAATTCACTCATCCTAACGAAATTTGAATTCGTTCAGGAAGATTTCAACGGACAACATGTTCGAAGAAGTGTTTTTCCGAAAAAGTTTGGAATGATAGACCCTACGTTACTTTTGTTAATTTTGAAAGATTCATCCAAAACTGCAGTTTTGAGTGGTTGCAGTTTTCATCTAGGACTGCGAAATAACAAGAAGCTTTCAACAATCTTCACCACGTCAGGATGTTTGAAAATATAGACGATTGGACCTATGTTATAGCCACCAATAATAAATCATGCTTTGAATGATCAATAAACTTTACCTTGTTTTAATATTGATTCAATGACAGGCTAACACTCTATAATTAATAAACTATCAGGGTAGTGGTATAGGTATCACAGGTAGTGCCTTAATATGAACCCATAACTGTCGTTTTATTAAACCATATAATTACTTGGTATTAGCTCTGTTTAAAATAAAACATATGAGATTAGTCTAATTATAATACTGATAACATTACATCTCTATTGATAGTAATAAGTACGGTTTTTTTATACGAGTGGAATTCCTATACACCGATGTTGATACCTATTAATATTCTTTGAAAATACATGCATACAACAACCGGTATGCCATACCAACATCTTATAATACTTTGGTACCTTTTATTAGTCCTATAAATTAGAATACTTAATAGAGGTTTCATAATGACTCAGACTTACGTTTAACATTTTCAAATTCCAATGCACTTACTACTAGATTTAACTAGAAACTAAACCTTTTGATAATAATCTACTGAAACCAAATGACTAAAAAGTAACAAAGTATCCTTCACAAGAAGTTCATTATTTATGGAGCCGTGGAGTACCGAAAAATATTATATATCCGGTGTTGTAAAAAGCGATTGAGGTACCGAAATCTACAAATAGTAAAACAGCGTAGCCCAAATACAACGGGGATGGCGTAGCAATTAAGGTCGAACGATACTAAAACTCATTGGAAAGGTTACGTTCAACAGTAAACGACCAATGGCTGATATTATAATGATGGTGATAACTTTTTTTACAAATACAATATTTTGCAATGCGTTTAAAAATCATAAGCCTATATAGGTATTTATGTCCATGACGGATGGCTAATAATTGCAACTGACATTATAAATGCGAAAGTACGATTATTCTTTGTTCGTTTGTTATCTATTCATGCTTAACATACTTTCTCAGCCAATCTTCCTTTTATCACAGGAAGAGTACGGTTTCTCTGAGAAAATCACGCAAGTTCTCTCTAAATTTATCAAAAAGATCATTCTTACGACGATTGAATTGTGGGACGAAGTAATTGAATATTAAACACATAACATTCCATTAACGGAGCTGCCTGTAACATGTCGATGACATCCTAGAATTGCTCGATTACGTATTGGGTCATTACATAACCCATCAGTGGACATGTACTACTCGTTAAATGTAGACAATGTAGGAAGAGTTAGGCTCATGAAAAATCTAGAATGTGAAAAGAAAACGGGACTTCCATCTTACTACGTACAAAAATATATTTGAACATTAAAATTTATTTTAAAAAGAAACTTTGAGTTAGTGTTTTCTTTTAAATATGTTCAATTTAACATTAATTAGTAATTTATCTTTAGTAATATTTAGTCACGCTGTTTCAGATAGATATACTGCCATCTATCGGTTTCAGCATTTCAATTGACTCTTACAGCACTTCGTGATAGGGGAGGAACTACTTCCTTGTACTAAGGAAGGAAATATTAAACTTTTCCAATACACCACAGTAGAACAAGCCGCGACTGGCCAGCAGTAATCCCGACGCGAAGTTACGCATTGTGGCCTTGACGCTGGCTCAGCGTAGCAAAAGCCTAAGACTAACAGTAGACGGCCAAGGGCAGATATGATCATGATGACTAATTTTAATATTCTTTGTAGATGTAAATGCACAATGTTACTTTATGTGTATTTATGGGACTTTTATTTTAAGAAGTTAACCACAAATAATGTTGTAAGAATAAAACTATTTTTAAATAGACCCAAACGGCATTTTAAAGATTATTACAATTTTATTATGAACTTTGTATTTACATAAACTAATTCTGTATTTAGTCTATATTGACTTAAATTAATAAGCTATACACCAGTCTCTGTGCTGACGTGCTGTCTGCACATCTTTTCGTCCGCAGCACTGGATTCGAAATATACCTTGTGTTTCTATAACGTTTCCCAAGGAGTGGGAGGAGAAAATTGTAAAAAAAGAAATACTCTGAAAGACAACCTTATTTCTGAAAGTATTTATTACCTTGTTAAAACATATTTTCCCAGAAACTCTCCTTTCTCTTTTTCTATTGATGATTATAGGGCACTTACACATCATAAATTGCGGTTCAGTGAAATCTAAATTCAAACAATAACGAGCAGGTTGCGCAATATGCTGCAGTTAATTAATCGTAGACAATTAATAGGGATAATGCGGCCCTTTTACATCGCCGCTTATTTGTTTGAAAAAGCTGAGAAATCAGTTGGCGATTACCCAAAAATTACATTTAGCAAACTTAAAACCTTTTTAAAAATTGTGTTGATCCGTAAAAAACGAAAGCCAATATGAGTTACGATAAACATAATTTTTTTTTAGTACAAAACTTTGCATAAGCGCAATTCACAAGTATATACATAATCTCTATGCCAAATTTTATCGATATTCTTTTTCTATATGACTAAGTCGACAAACATTCAATTACGCCGTCACCACAACTAACTATGAAGCCTACTTCATATTTAGTTGTGGTGACTCATCACAACTTATACGACGGTTTTATCATAATAAGGATATCTCTAGCGCGTTGTCAACCTTGTGACTAGAAGATATTATGTCACATTACGCAGTAATTTAACTGCCTATCAAACAGGAACATAATGATGCGAACACTGCTTCTTGGCAGTAGAACAGTAGAAAGTTAGGTACCAAAGCAGATGATCATTGTATAACGTACCTCTAATTAGGTGGCTGAATAATAAACATTCATGAAAGCTTTCACAATTATAATATTGAAACTAGCTTCCTGCCAGCTTGAACGAAGTTTTGCAGTCAAAACCGATGACCATGTAATGAAATTTGGCATGTGTATAGCTTGAACCTTGGAACATAAGATTTCATATCATCCCAGAAAAATAATGATTTTCACGTGACATGACGCCAATAAAGTCCACGCTACAAGCATAGCAAGCAGAAAGCTGGTATTTCATACTAATATAAAATCTTAAGCATATAAAAGAAATAAGCGAATGATGTGATCGCGAATTTGACAAACTATAAGAGAAAACTATACAAAACCATTTCCAAAATCAATCTAGGCATCTAATTTTCTTGTAAATTAGTATTTTTTTGTATATCATCAGCTTATTCGGTATCATCATATCAGCTGCAAGACGTCCATTGCTGGATATAGGCCTCTCTCAGCGCGACAATTATGGGCAACTTTTCCCCTTTCTTGGGTTGGCCTATATCCAGGAATATCAATGGCTGTTATGCTGATGATAAGTATCATCGAGCGTCGTACGGCTATGAGGTCAATGGTGTGATTAAAGAATATTTGAGGTCTATTAAAATGGCGAGGTCCAATAAACTTAGGACCCACTGTCCAAAGAGTTTATAAGAGCCTGTTATTGATCTCGTCCACCGGCGCAAAGTTTTCTGAGCAATTAAAGCGGATTGAGAGCTCGAGCTTGAAGCTCTCGGGATCCTGGATATGGATGCGAGAAGTTCGGAGCCTAGTCTTCATCAGGCGAAATCATTCATGTTTTACATGAATATTCAATGCGCTTCTCACCATTCTGTAATGGCTACCAGCTTTAAACCTGGGGATCACGGAGACATCACTGAATATTCGTTATTTGCCGGTCAAGATGAAGTATAACTAATTTTTCGTGGAACCACAGGGGCTCATCCAGGTCAATATCCTGTAAGGTGACTTCTGGAAAAGAGTTCATCGTGAAGAATCCCTTTTTTGTCAGAAAGTCAGCCAGCCTCTGTCCCCTAGGATTCCGTTGCCCGTATTTACTATCCCACCCTCAGCTCACCACCGTCTTTTTTGCCCAACATTGCGTTAAAGTTCCCCATAAAAACAGTGAAGTGGGTCTTGGACATATGTATGGCCCGATTTATGTCCTCATACGTAGTCTCCACTTCATCATCTTCATCATCATGCGACGAGGTCGGTGCGTATACCTGAATGACCTTCAGCAAATATCTCTCAGATATTCTGAGCATTAGGTACACGACCCTACTCGACATACTTTCGAAGGTAATAAAGTTTGCTAGTGAGAGACTTGTAGGCGAGAAAACCGACACCACCTTGGGACTGTTGGTCACCCTCCCGGTAGCAGAGTAGATTGCCTGATTTTAGGGTTCTAGCAACCCCAGAATATCCCAATGCACCCATCTCAATTCCACGTCCAACTTAATTATCTTCTCGTCAGTACTCATTATCCTAATGTTGTGTGTTACCAGGGTGACTGCTGGAGATTGGAACACCCCCTGCTCAATCGTTACCATAGCCGCTACCGTAGCTAGGAATAACGGAGCTGCCGGGGACTGGGGGGGTCAAATTATTGTCTATCATATGTAGGGTTTGCCCAAAAATTATTCAGTATTAATGCTATTTATTTTTTCCTTGCATTTTGTATTGCCCAAGGCATTTTATTTTCATATCGCTATTCCTATAATATAAGTATATGATACCCAAACACATCATTTTTTAAAATATGTTCGTAGGCTCGCTTTAATTAAGCAGTTGCGAATTTGGTAGTGTAAAATACCAAAAGCCGAACGAAGTTTATGTAATTCCTTTAAAACGTAACATCTAATAATAATACAGACGTTTGAAGACTTTAATGTTCCAACAATTGATTCCTCGGTATCAGCATCTAACAACAAATAGAGGGTTTCCGTAACTGCAAAATTAAATTTCAGTGTGTTAATTTCGTTTGTTCAATAGGCGTAAATAAACTTTGCCTATTAACACGTCAAAATTGTTGTTTAACAAGAGGGGAAGCACTGAATGGAGATTAAACGAGACGATACGAGACCGACCTCTTCGATGACTTTATGGAATTAGTTCGGGAAAGGAAAAGTTTTCTACTTATAGGTATACGAGGTATGATATTGTGAGGAAACCAGTCAGCCGATATTACGTTAATGGTTATTAAATTGTTGCAGACCGAGTAAAAAGTTACTAGAACTATTAAACATCCGGTAAAACAACCTTTGTGTTCCCATAGAGACAACAGAGAGAATATTAAAATCATTGTTCTGAACTTGATTGAGCAGGTTGCTTCATAGAAAAGTTTTGTCATGCTACTTTTTTTGTAGTTGCCTCGCATAATTAGATAATTGTAAATACTAAAATACTTTAATAAGGTCATATAAACATTTACCTAGAATATAAAATCTATAAAAAAAAATTGTACCTTTTCTACCATTCTGGAAAGGGGCAACCGAAACGAAGATACAAAAATGTAATAAGTAATTAAACCACGATTCAATTCTAATAAAATTGGTTATTTCTGATTATTTATTTTAACTGACTTAACTTTGGTATCAAGAGCATGCTTCCTACTTAGTCAATACAGATAAATTCATTGGCTCATATGTATTACCAACCTTCATACAACTTTACGTGAGGTACCCGCAGAGTAGAATAGTACCTCCCTTTGTACCAGGTCTCACAAGAGGTGACTAGGGTACCAACACCTATAGATGGTGGTATATCCATCCTAGACAGTGTAGCTTTAGTGCATAGGGTGGGGATGGGCAAAAACATCCCCGTCGCGAAAGCTACGCTCAATGATTGCCAACACGCTTGTCTAGCGCGGTATTATGGGTTAAGTTTCCTCTTTCTTTAGGAGAACTATGTCCAGCAGTGGACTTCCAATGGTTGTAATGATGATGATGATGATATAACTTTTGCCAGCTAAGCTCCGCTTCAAACACTACTTATTTCGAGAGATATAAAAAATGGATACAAAAGGCTGTGGTATTCCAGAATAATTAATCAACTCAATGCAAAGTTCATTTGAGTTAACGTATAATAAGCATTTTTAAATTGTAAAAATTTGTATATTTTCCTAAAGAAAGAATCTCAAATATCTAATTATGTAATAAATTATTGGGTCAGTCAACAATGTTAATAATGGTGGTCTATTTGAAACTTAAATCAATCTATTTTATAAAGTGGAGCTAAAAAAACTTACTAGAACTAAATTACGATATTCTTTCTCGACAAAGGCAACGCGACGAAAGTTATTATTTTATTTAATGTGGTAAAGCAGAATACAGGTTATAAAGGAGCTAATTATATGGTGGCCTGTGGCTGGGACTCATTTCTCATGCATGTATATCACCTAAATGCCTTCATTATCAGTTTAAAGTATTAAGAAAATTTAATTTAAAAACAAGATTTGTTAAGTGGCCCGGCATTCTAAGAATACGGTCCGGAAATATTGTACGAAAAACAATTTCCCGTAGCTGGCAAAGTAACTGTTGTGTGTAGTATATAAAATAGAGGATATCCGATATTTCTCTTTTCATAGATTCCTTTGGATGAAATAATATTAACAGGCATTGTGTTATAGAATTCTGAATTGGATAACGAGAATTAAATGGAATTGTCTGTAACAATAAACACACACAAATTAGAAATATAAACATTGACCTTTATATATTTTTTTACAATTTATTGTTGCGCTGGACAAAGTTTATTCTAATGGGTATTATTTTATTAACAAATGAATGTAAGTAGATTTTGGAATATCATACAAAGAAAGCGAGATTACATTTCTTCAGTTTGTGGACTGATATTTATAACACTTTTGTTTTCTATTAATAATCAAAAAACTTTTGCCTTGCACAGGGCTATTTCGACTAATTTGGTGTTAAATTTAATGGGATCTTTCGGGGAGTCGTGCTTGTGAGGGGAGGGTTTCTTTCCCTACTCTGTGGCAATTGGGAAGTGCTAATGGCCCAGTGTTAGATCCATACTTATGAGTTTCATTAGTACTGAAGCCACCAGCGATTCACGTAAGAACGTGAGTTTATTATAAGAGACGTGATTGCTATGAAAATTGCTTTGTTAAACGCCAAGAGCACACCGCCCGTTTCGGAGGTTTAAGACGTTGTACCAAAAATATGTATTGTCTAATAAAACGAGCGACCAAATCACAGGTTTTAGCGTTTCAAATCATCATCATATCAGCCATAGAAAGTCTACTGTTGGACATAGGCCTCCCCAAAATAGGGGGACTATTGCCCTCAATTGCCACGCTGGGCAAGCGTGCTGACAATCGCAGAGCGTAGCTTTGCGGCAAGGACGCTGCTACCCATCCTCACCCTGTAGTATTTAAGCAGCGCTGTTTCGGATGGATTTACCGTGATCTGTCAGTTCTGGTACCTTAGTCGCCTGTTACGACATGTGGTACAGAGGGAGGTACAAAATTTAGTAATATGGGCTATGCCACAAATCCTTGTCATATCTATATGTTTCTTAACTAGTCTTTATTGTTATAAAAAAAAAGTAAGCCGCTATACACTACAATACCTTGAACAATTTCAAAAACTAAAGTCTTCATAAAAATCCTGGATTAATAGGCCAACCCGATGGCATCATTAGCTTTCTAGGGTAACACCGAAGGTACTACATATAGGAAGAACTTTCCTACTTATCAACATACCTGCCTCTTTATCGTTAATAGTAATACTGCTGTTGGCTGCATTTGAGCTCCACTGTTTCGGGTGTAGATTCCGCTATCGATGGGTTCCGGAACATCAGTCACCTCTTTCTTTGAAGACACCTTTGTGCACACTCACAAAAAGGGGGGTTTTTGCCTATAATTGCCGTACTAGGCAAGCGTGGCGGAAATCGCAGCACGTAGCTTCGCGATGAAAATGCTGCTGATCATTTACATTTTGTTGCATTTGAGCTTTGGATGGATATACCACCATTAGTTCTGGTACCTCAGTCGCCTCTCACGACACCTGGTACAGGGGGTACTGTAGGAAGTACTATTCTGCTAATACCACACGGCCAATTAAATCTATAGGATAAACAATTATTCTAGGACTATATAAATACAGTGCATTCAATTAGCAAGCTGCCTTCGTACAACAGATTTGTAGAAAAATTACTGCCATAAATAACTATATAGACAAGGTCTCTTTACTACTACCAAGGTCTCTTTTTTATCTCAGAAACCTTTACCGTAATTAAGTACGTATGAAGTTTTTACTTAGTAATAATTTTGTATTAATATGCTATAGAGCGGGCTTGATTACTATGATGAATAATTAATTAAAGGTTCTAATAAGACAGGCTTCAGGACAGGATGATGTTCATAAAGTAATTAAGTCTAATTATCAATCAAAGAGGCATTGACGCTGTGATATGTAAACTACGTCTCAATAGGTATATATATAGTGTAATACTAAACATAATAGGTAGTGTAAATAAAGCGATGAAAACAGTGATGAATACAGTTTTTGGTTGGCATTGCCCAAAATCTCGATTATATTGTCTTTAAAATATCCGTCCAACGCGGATTCACGATATTACTTTCTAAACAAAATATCAGTATATTATGTAAGTGTCACACTTTCTAATAATATACAGTACATTTGTTATAAAGTCAAAAAATATTTTTCTAATAAATTCGTATAAATTTATAACTCGTATAATGAAATGTCTTTAGAGACTGCAATGTTTCTGATTTCCATAACAAGAGGGAAATCATTATATTGGCATTGGGACTTAGTGTGTCTGATTTGTCAGCAGAATATATGAAACATATTGTACTTAAAGAGGCCACAATCAATTTCTTTGTTCCTCAATCAGAATATGAATTAAGAACTATTAAAGGTACTTATAAAAAAAGTGAGAGCTTCAAAGATGTGTTCAAAGCTTTAGTGACTGAGAAGACTACGTGACGCTGACAACCCAGATGACCTGGAGAGACCCGATAGACGTCATATAGTCAGTGAAAGTTCAAGAAAGCATAAGTACCGATTGTAAGTAAAGTTCAAAATTCGACCAATAACGCTGAAATTTGGACTTTAAACTGAACTGACTTTAGACTGAAAAATTCTATGTACACGGGGTTGAATTATTCAAGATAGCCAGTAATTATGCTACTTGATTTCCACTCGGTGGGTACATTCCGGGAACCAACGTAATCTTAGTCAATCCTTGGGATTTCTAGCAATTAATGCCAAATTTTATAAAGTTCCGTTCAGTTTAACAGTCGCAAAACGATAAGAAAGAGACAGACATTGTGTTTTGTAATCCTCAAACGAATGAACCAGAAATACTCCGATCCAATATACGTCAATGGAACATGCATTCTAAGTCAAACTAATCTAACATGTACAGGCAAATATATAAAAAAATCTCAATAATTTTTTTTAATTAGAAACCCGGTGCAACTAATTTAAAATTAGAAGTATCAAACTAACTTTTTTCTTTATTTTTTGCTCCCTCAAGGTAACTGGCTGGTGTAACTTCATCTATATTAAAACATTATTCACAAATCCTAAAATATAGAAATATAGCAATCCACTTAGACACACACACAAACTTTGATTCTCTTAGCCGTCAGAAGTGGTAGTTGTCAAAACTTAATGTTATTACCACAGTGTATTGTGCATGCCAGAAAATGGTGAGACGTCAGATTCTATGCTCTGGTTATATAAAAAGGTTTGTTTTTACCAATTTACTTTTTGCTTATAAGCAGCTTTTTGCTAATAATAATAACTGTTCATAACACTTCACTTTTATTATTTAAATACACATAGCTTTTAAAACAAAAAATGTGTTTACTTTAAAATAATACAGACATTGTCTTAGCTTTGATCTGATTAAACAAAAAATAAAACATTATTGTAAAATTTGGCTAATGTAATAAAAATATGGTTTAGTTTAAAAAAAGAGTATAGTAACAAGCTAAACTCTTATAGCCAACCTACTCATCTAAACAACATCATCAATAGTTATTATCCATTGTAATTAAGCACGCTGTAATTTCATATTGTTTTTAAGCGCTTGCATGTATGCACTTGTCTTGTCAGCTTGTAACAAACACAACACCAAACTTAAGACCCAAAAAAAGGAACTAAAAGGACTTTAATCAATAAACAAATGATCCAGCATTAAGTGCGTTCACAAAAGCATATATGTATTATAACGTATAAACATAGCCATAGACAAGATATACAAATTAAATTTTCTCGTATCTTTTAATTACTCACAGTTTTTATATCATGTAATTTCTTTACTTATCCCCGATTCCCGCGAATCAGGAAAACTCTTCTGCGAATCCCATCCAAAGAGTCCAGCTGTATTTGGGTACATGCCAAAATTATTTATAATTAGTTGAAACCGCAACTAGCATACAGACAACAAAGACAACAGATAATTTAATCTTGAGGACCGAAGTATATGTATATCTAAAGGTATATAGTATGTATAGCGTTTCGCCGGTGTATTTAAAGGTGCTCTTCATGCCATAAAGTCGAAGCTATCAAAAAGTTATATGAATAATTCAGAGAAATCGCGTGATCGCTGTTAGTTACGGTCAGGCTTGAAATGCTTACAAAACTGCAGTAAAACATGACTTACACGGATTTAACAAACTCTCCTGTTTCGTGTTGTCACATCATTATTATCAAAAAATTGTACTTTGCACAAAAATGTATTTCTAAAGAATATTAATAGATATGTTTATAGCAACTAACTAAACCGGCAGATGTTGCCCTGTTTTTATTATACTTATATGTATATCATAGAAATAATATTGCGACTAAAAATTAAGATATTAACCCTGTAACAGGTCAGAGGGGACTGAGGTACCGAAACCGATGGCGGTATATACATCCTCAAATACAATGGGGCGGGAATAGGTAGCAGCATTCCATGTCCGTCTTTACCGTGATTTTATAGATAAAGATTATTTATTCGACATATCAACTGCCTGACCTAACTTAACCGACACTTGTGTAGCAGGTATCAAACGACAGAAGTATCAAAAATATAATACATATTTTAACCCAGACCCAGACAAGACAAACATTCATTATTATAAATGTTTGTTCTGGATACGTATCAAATCTATAACTTAGTGCACAAATAAGTGCTATTAAGCACTATCGAATGCGCTATTGGATCTCTCAATATAAATTACCTGTATGACATAACTTAATATTTTGATCAATTTAAATACAGTTCTCACTACTCACAATGATTTTTATTAATTAGAACTGTTACATAAAATCATACATCTTAATAGAACTGTTTTATAGATAATATAAATATAACAAGACAATAAATTTTTTATTTATTACTTTTTAAAATCATTTTTATATTGAGATACCAATAAATTAATACTTATAAGATTCAAATACAATGATGAGCCTTAAAAATAATTGTATTGTTTTATAAGTCAAGTTTGCATACCTATTTTAAAATTCAAATTGTCTGATCTCTATTGAGATGTTTTGTCTTTGCATGTCAACCTTTCTATAGCTATCTAACAAAGCCTTTAAACTTTTGACAGTCATTAATTTTGCATGCCCTTACTTTAAGTGTTTGTCAATCCTTCACCAATTTGCGCTTTGATTTCAGAACGTCTTCTAAATAAAAGTTAACATTTAATATAATTTAAAAGACTAGTATAATTTCCCATTTTAATGTATTTTAATTTTTTGTCGTGCTTTTTCGTAATATAGTATAACAATACATTCATTTGTAAACGGGTCATAGTTTGAAATTACATTGGACACTACGAACGCTAACAAAAAGTGACTGCGAAGGAACTTGGTTTTCTACGCGCATTGTATTTTATGTATGACGGCGTAAATGCTAATTTATTTCTGAGTAATAGCTCCGTTTGCAGATCTGCAAATGGGCAAGTGGAATACGAAGAAAAATGGTCCGGGACACGGTGCTTAATGTATTTATAATTTATTTATCGACCGCATTACAAATCCGCATTTTTATCGCAAGAACTGCTACTTCTACACTGGCCTTGTGGCCTTGCATTTGAATAATGAGCTGGAGCTAATGGCCTTTGTTTGTTCGCTCCGAAGCTTTTTAATTTAAGCTCGAGTCTACGACCGACCGAAGATCGTTTGAATTCCAATAGGTACCGAAAAAGGTATGCGGATTTGGCCCAATAAACAGATGAAAAACGTCTTCAGCTTTTTTAAGATTAGATTTTTCGTTATTGTTTCCTTTTAGTCTAAGAATTGAGTCAAAGAAATGAAATTTGATTCTGGCCCTCCTCGATGTAATTCTTTTAAGTAATTGTGAGGCACAAGTTGATTTAAGCATGTTTTGTTTGGAATTTTCGTTATTAATTATTGAGAAAATATTGTCCCCTATGTATGATATAATTACTTCTATATTTGATTAAATTATGAAGAATTTTATCTTTCTACTTTCAAACTTCGTTCACTTATTCATTTATAAACTAAAGCATTCATTGTTATAATTGCAGAAACAGGTACTTCAGTAAAGTTTGACATGCCAGTCGAACTTTGCGGGATCGCCACCTTAAACTTATTAACTGTTATATCGAGGTTACTAACAACCTTGTACTTAAGAAAACAAAAAAAAAGTCAGCACATTTTTGTTAGACCCAAGGCCAGGATTAAATTATATATTATGGCAAAAAATAGAACACGTGCAGTTTATTTTTAATATTATTATTATAGAAACTCATCATTATTACTTTAATTAGTTATTTTAGTTATATCAATAACAGTTTTTGATAATATCTTTTGATAAATTTCACAAACTATTATTTGCACCATTATCAGAACAATCAGGTTGACATAAGTAATCTAAAATTAAATTTTAATGCCCTCAGTGCAGTTATATCGATACTCATTTCATTACATAATAATTATCATTCTAAAGTTAATTGATGTGTTTAAAACCTGACTTTCAGTTGTATCAACAATCTGAAAACCACACGAGGCACAACCGCATTGGAAACTAAGTTATTAATAAATATTTCAGTTAACACATAAGTGCATGTCATTCATGTACTTGCCTTTTGTTATTAGGGAAGGTAATAAGTAGGTTTATTAGCTGTCGAGGGTTTTCAGACTACGATCGAGGGTAATATTTGACATTCTAAGAGTCATGTTGTGATAAATGGCTACGACGTGACAAGTAACAATCGTTTCCCGAACACTTCATGTGTATGTTATATAGGATATTTAATTTATATTAGTTGACTTTTTCAAGCTTTGCTGATTTTATTGATCATTGTATTATTTAGTCCGTTATACATGCATCACGCCTATGCCCCATTGGGAAAGGGGGAGAGACTTGGATCTCCACTTAATACTTTTCACTTTTCTTTCTTGCACTTTATCTCTCATTTGCCTCGCTTACGCAATCAAAGCCTTGCACTCTACAATTAACCTTCGCTGATAACCAGTCTAGCCAGGCTTTCTTCTTCTTACACACTTACATTCGTACTTTTTCATTACACCACGTATAATTTTTTCTCTTAGAAACACCACACACATTTATTGCCGCATTCACAATATTTTTATTTCTTTCCTCTTTTATTTTCTTCCATATGTATACGTTTGGACCTTTGTGGCCCTGTTCCAAGCATTCTAATTTTTCTTTCAGAATATCTTTATATTTTTTCTTTTATTTCTTGCTGCTGCAATCTTTCCGCTTTTACCAACTCCAGTGCACTTGTGGGTTGTCGGAGGCGTTTTCGCCAGCGCTTAAAGAGACCACTTAAATTACTGTCTTCAAGAAAGTAGTCTGTATAAAGCTTCCTCCGGAAGTCCACAATCTTCCCTTTGAGCCTTTCATCTACTATCACCAAGTCATAGATTAAATCTACTTATGACAAAGTAATTTGTTTGTCATACAAATACCACATTTCGAATATACGTCCAACACATTAATACCAATCAATTTTTTTCTATTATCACCACTCTTTCCAATCACTTTCTCATACCCGTCACGTTTTCCTTCAACCCAACCATTAAAATCTCCTAGCATTACTATAATTTCATTGTACCTCATTCCTCAAAGTAATTCTTAGTCCATCCCAAACTTCCTCTTTCTCATTTTGGGCATTCTGTGATTCCCCGGATCCCATATCAGGAGCAGTCACTTCTAACAAAAAAAGCCGTCAGTCTTTAAGCATAATCCAGAAAAGTCTTGGGTTTACTCATTCAAACTTATCTGTACATTCCACCATTCGTTCAGACAGAAACACTCATATACCTACCTTTGCAACGTCTAACGGTTGATGGTATCCCCAACCAATATGCTGTGTATTTCTGGTGTTTGGTGGCCCCGCAACCCTTTCGTTTCGTCTCACTCGTACAAGATGTTAATCTTTCTTTTCCATCATCTTATTAAATGTTGATTTTGTTAAATTGTTTTTACGCTAACGAGTTTAATAACTTATTAGTAAAATAATTAACTTCCATGACTTACTTAAACTACCTACTTTATAAATGTATGAATACACAGTTATTTTAAATTATTTACTAAAATCAGGCCCGACTCGGCAGCGATATTGTGCGTCCAAATGTTTCTGTAGAGAATGGGATTGGTAGTTTAAATATTAAACAGCTTTTGAGTTTGGATTCCAAAGTTATTATAGCTTTATTGCAGTCTGAGTAGCACTGCAGTCAAGCTTAACCGGACTGTGACTATCTCTTGTCGCAGGGTAAGGTGCCTTTGCTTTGCATTACATCTCACCTTTGCAATGGTGGTAAGTCGGAGTTAATCTTTTGACTCTTATTACGTTTCTGATTTCCTCAATTGTGAGACTGATTCAACTATGCCTTTGACTGACCTAGACTTACCAACTCTGTTTGCAGTTTACTTTTACCATTGTAAGTTGTTTCACTTTTTTGGATGGGCCAGCAAAGATCACCGCTGGAAGCGACATTTAGCAAAATATCTAGCAGATATAGAAAGCAAGCCTTCTCCATGCATCGCTATGTGATTACCAACTCACCTACCCGCTCATTGATCCCTTGGGATAACCTATAGTCAGCAGTTCCTATCTGATAAGACTAATATAATAATTATAACTAAAAGTCCTTTCTAAAATGTTATTATTTATTGGTTTAGTACTGCCTTTCCCTTAATCCTTCATTATTGTTTAATTATTATTTATAGACAGATGGGTACTTGGAGAAGAAAATAGGCTACTCGAAGCACAAATTTTGCGCAGAGAAAGGCGCCAAATCAGCTAGTAGAGTATAAATTAAGACAATAAATTTATTGTCGGTGTATTCACCTGAAACCGTGCAGCTTGAATACTGCAGGGTGGGGATGGGCTGCAACATCCTCATCAGAAAGCTGCACTCTGTGATTGCCGCCACGCATGCCCAGTGCAGCAATTATTGGCAGAAATCCCTAGGGAAGTCCTATGTTCAACAGTGGACTTTCTGTAGCTGATATGATGATGATAAATAATACATAGTCATGTTTTAACTATAATTTAATTTATCAAATATTTCAGCTTTCTTACCATCTTGTAAAAGTAATTTACGCAGCCCCGCCGCTGAGTAAAATCCTTTTAATATTGCAGTCCCAAGTAATCTTATAATTCCTCTAAATGCTATGTAAAGTACGCACTAAATAATTTCGGAGTGAATAGCACAAATAAACAGGGAAAAACATTCCCAGTAAAATTTGTTTATCTAAGCTGACCGGGTTTAAGGACTGTATTTATCTTGATGATAGCCAAAGTCAAGAAGCAATTTATCTGGCAAAATGAAGTTTCAAATTTTAATAGACAGTCCTAGCATCCCACGGAATTTGGTTCCTTTGAACCGTAGGTCGATTACAAATTGCTTTTTCAAAAATACCACCTCCCTTCCATATTGAGACTACTTTTGCTAATAAAAATAAATACCCGCGCAACAAACAAGTGGAATTACATTTCGTATAGTATTTTCATTTCACCGCAGTTACAAACTGCGACAAAATAAAAATACCCAATATAGGTTTTTTTAATCAACCTAGTGCGTTCGGATACAAACTGTAAATATTTAAGACCAACGACTTCCAACACCACCGTAAGGATGACAAGAAATTACCCTAAAAAAATATTCTAGACTTATTTCACTATATACCACTTGCCACTGCAGGACACTGCTAGTATGTACATATATCACCTTAAAGACCACTATTATTCACAATAAAAACAAATAAATGTAACGTGAAATCAGTTCCCAAACTTTAAATAAATGTAAGTTATCCTTATCCGTGGATTTAAATCCAGCTGAATTAAAAAAGTTCCAACTTCTTGTTACTTCATCAGAGTTGAATGAATTATGTTTGAAACGGTCGCCTCCATCAATTCCTTGTGATAGTAGACTTCACCGCTTCTGCTGACGCCGCGTTCCACCGTATTACAATAGAGAGACAATGATCTCGTTTAATCTAACTTTCTTTTCTCGGGGGAAAACAGGAAGAATAGCCACACCCACACAAGGAAAACACGGATGCTTTAATTAATTAGAGAACATTTCTTCATTGTGATTGTACGAAACTTCGCGCCAACTTTTTCGGGATTAATGCAATATTGTCCCACGAAATGATGTCACATCTCACAGCAGAAATGTTAAAACATATACACAATGCATAGACTGTCTTTAAAGTTATTTGCGCTAATGGGATTTAAAATGCGAATTAATGGGATTATGAAATATAAATAAGTTAAGGTATATATCATCCTTATATATAAAGATTTCGCCTTTAACGGAAAAAATCCGTGAAAGGTTTTTCCGAGATAAACTTCTAAACTAGTGAATCCATTTTAATCAACTTTTGCTAACTGTGTACAGTTTGATTCTATTTGAGAGATCAAATAGTTTATATCATAATTTATTGTCGCAAAATATTTAGGATAACGTTTGTCAGGTTAACTACTCTTATGTAAAGTCTACAATCTAATCAAATACAAAGTAAAGATTTAAAAAAACTTTATATAACTTCGAGTGTACTAGGAGAATTACTTGTTCTAAACATACCCTCGGTATGTATTATTATATGTAATATTAGTATATGTATTTCGGTAGTTGTACCCTCAACTTAAAATTAAATCAAGCCCTTTTGTGAACTACTCGTATATATAAAGGTAACTAAATTGATAATGTCAAATATTTTAATAAATAAATCTACATACATGGGTTTAACAATAGCGAACATTCAATGATTGAAACTCGACCGGAGTAAGTTAGATTCCCACAAATTTACGTGTTCACTGCATATTATAAAACTTTGTTTTGACCGCTCAAAACCTGGTTTACTTAACTTAAATATATTTTAAATTAGGCATTTACTTTTAACAGAATCGCACTGTTTTATAGTTTTATAACCTACTAGCAAAACTGACAAGTGTTATCTTGTCTTAATTATATTAAATATTGCGACTATAAATTGAGATATAAACTGTCCTATATCTCAAATTCGATCAAACTGTACACAGTAAGCAAAAATTTATAAAAAATCAGTTTAATTACTCGTATTTTGAATTTCACCCCGGACAAACACAGTGACCTAGTTTTATTTGTATAGCTATAAAGTAGATTGATAAAATTTCAATATTTGAACGTAGTGCTCGCATCTTATTACACTGTCGAATTTAACATCACTTCAGCTGTGCAATATGCTCAGAAAGGGCACAGATTATGTACACTATTATGAGGGTCAATATATCGATAGGAATTTTGTATTTATGTGTATAAATTCAACGGCATACGAAGAAGATTTTTTTATGACTAAGTGGATCAACACGCCTACGCTCCGCAAGACCGGATATCACTAGCGTGTCGCCAACCTTGTGACTGCAAGGTATTATGTTACATTACTCTGATAAGATTGGAAGCTTACTACAAAGATGACCTTTGTATGAGCTCTGCCACTAATAGTTCAAAAAAAGAACATTCTATTGATGCATTCCAGTCAGTGACCGATGCGGCTATAGCTGCGGCGTTCATTACGGTTCACTATACCATCAATAGCCTGAACCATTAACGAGCGCCAACTCACTGTAACATTTTTAGTTTATTTGCCAAAACTTCTGCATTTCCTTCAGTGGTAGCTAATGGGTGGTGCTTTATAAATTAATACAAAAAAGTAGGGATTATAACCTTTTTCAAATAATTTTGAACGCTGAAGTGCGATGATATAGGCAAAAAACTGAGAGAAATTAAAAAAAATACTTGTTTACTTCGTTTTACAAATCATAAATTCGATCAATGAATGGCATACTGCAGAAAAAACCCGCAAAATGAGATCACTTTGAAGTATGTATTGTGTGAATTTGAGAGATTAAAGAATAATGTGATAAAATTTCAATGTGATTTAAAAGTTTATGTAGTGACTACAATAGAGGAAGAAATGTTAAGATGGCTTGGACATGTCGACAGGGTAGAACTATCGTCTACAGAATTACTACACAAATATATAGATCGGAAGTGAATAGAAGAGTTGGTATAGGACGACCTTGGCTAACTTACCTTAACCAGATAGAAGAGGTGGTAAAGAAGGGCCAGGTTAGAAGCACTAAGAATCGTTCATTCATATATGAATGAAATTTATTTGATTATAATTTGATTGATTGATTGATATGAATTAATATCAACTGTGTTATGCCTAAAATAGCTTGGGTAGAAAAGTTGATACCACTGAGATAAAACTCGTGACTTCTTTCTCAATCACATAAATTTAATACCAAGAAATAAATAAATGTGGTTGCGAATTTTGGGCAGACATCAGCAAATCATTGGATTAGCAATATACTAGATAAACAATACATACATTTTCTTTATAATTTTGTATAATCCTATTACTGGTCGATGTTATTGCACCCGGTACATGCTTCCACCTAACATTTGGTCCCAGTGCAGTTAAATCTGCGCGCCCCTAGGGTCACCCTGCGACAGATAACTTTTAGTTGAGCTTTTCAGTAAATAATAAAAAATCATAAATAATTTTCCGATAAACCTATTGAGATGGTTATGAATTAACATTTTGACTCATTTTGAGCCAACCCTTGTATTACATATTACTAAGTCAAATATCACAAATCAACGCACCTGACAGAAATAAAAGAACCGAGTTTCTAAGATAAAAGCCAAAAGCAACGACGTACGAGGTACAAGCAAGGTACTACAAACGACCGAAAGCGCCGAAAAGCCGCAAATATTTGTTTCGTCGAGGGTCCTTGCCCTTTGCTCGAAAATAACATGGTATTCACGATTTTTCTTATGATAAAGTTAACACAGGATAAGTTTCAGCGTTCTTTGAACGTCGTTTCAGTTCGCGAAATTCCTATATCTTTAATAATAAATTATAAGCAGTTCGTTAATTGAGAAAAATACTCTTTTTACAGAATATATTTCAGAAACATAGTTCGGCATGATAAACGCGCAAAATCAGTACTAACTACAGTGAATCCTTTTAAACATATACTGTAATAACTTTTGTATTAAATACAATATACGACGGAAATGTAATCTTATTTACAGAATTATTTGGTAATGTTCCAGATATTAATATTTTATACATAGGTACATTACGGAGCCGGCTCTTACCCAAAAGGGTATGTGGAGTAAACCAATAAAAAATACTATGATACATTTTTCTTCTGAAACTGGAGAAAATCGTAATAAAACTTCATTATTTTATTAAAATGTGAAACAAACATTATGAATCCGATGTCGCCAGGGGCTACACTTAATATTTACAAACCTGCGGAGTTTTAAAGCATCTTGTACTTGAAAGCGTTGAACATAACGACGAGAAATTTTAAAATTGTATCAGTAACTCCACGGTAAATCTGTTCATGTGACATCTTTTAAATTCTGAATAGTAGATACTTTAATTCAGTCCTTAAACACTTTAATATTGTACTAGCTTAGATTCTCGCTAGCAAAGTATTCACAGATGCCGCCCATCCCTGTTAGACATAGGCCTCGGAAAAGATCCAAATCAAACCAAAAGACCAATATCTCTGTCCATAATTGACCAAGCTGGGAAGGCAAAGTGACAACGGAGCATAACTTTATGATGGCAATGACACAGTCACATTTTGCTTTGTTGTGTTTGAGCTACACAGTTTCAGATGGATATACCACCATCAGTCAGTTACGGCACCTAAGTCGCCTCTTCAGACTTTCCGAGGAAGGTTGCTATTTTCCTTTGCCGGCACAGCATGGTCCGGTCAGTAAAATAGATTGGCTTTATTTGGTCGAGGGTTATTAAAATTTCCGAGAAACAAGATGTAAAGTCCACGTGGATCAGGTCTCGGCCCGACAGCTAGTCGATACTATAATATTACGTGGATCTATATATGTCGACAAAAAATAAACGTTAATCCACAATACCATAGCTGCCGTTGGTAAGGCATATTTTACTGCTGTGAAAAATTAATAATAACTTTTACATAGGGTCTCTCATAGGGGTGACGTTAAGTTATTATAAAAATAGCTTTATTCAACCATAGGAACCTTAACTATAATACATTTTGATGCTTTAGTATCTAAACTAGGTCTAGCCTGTTCTTATAGGCACTTTTGCTCTGTAATGTGAACGTAGGTGTGAATGAATGAGTGTAAAAGTTTACATATGATTTCAAAAACAATGTACTAATTGTAGTGTATTTATTACCTTTATGAAGAATAAGTAATTTTTAGAAGAAGAAGAAGCGTTTTGTATGGGATTATTATAAAGTCAATTCTAATTTGGAAAATATATTTAATTAATTTAAATATGCGCCATTGTTATCTATACACATTTTAATCTCATTGGTTTCAAGATATTAAATTGATATTTGAGGTATTAAAGAAGGGCCGGGTCAGAAGTACCAATAATGAACGAACGTGTATAAAAGGACTTATGCGAGTAAGGGAAGCAAGAGAGATATGCCAAAATCGTAGTAAGTGGATCTCCATAGTTCTTGCCTACTCCGATGGTACACAGGCGTGATGTATTTATGTATGGTTTCAAGATCATTGATCCCTTAACTAAATAAACCATGGGGGCGAAAATCAAATAACACTTCGAAGGCGGTTTGGGCTGCCGCACCGGTGTTAAATTATATACTTGTAAGAAGTTGTCCAAATTTAAAAAAAATGGATATCTGTTAGAGCCTGATCCGGGCAGTACGGTGGATGACGCAGACATTTGTAATATTACAAGGATATCACTAGCGCAATGCCAACCATATGGCTTAAAGATATTAGGTCTCCCAGTACCCTCACTACCTCTCTCACCCTTTGAACACTGCTATTTGGCAGTAGAAATAAGCAGTGGGAGTGAGGTACCAATGCAGACGACCTATATATAAGGTTTACCTCACGTAGACCTTCATATAGAAAGAAATATTAAATTATAAATTTTAATAAAAAACAAGAAAGAATAATGATTTAACTCCATTTTCTCTAAGTCGGAAATGTAACTTCAAAGTAGAAATAGACTTGGACGGTAAATATGTATGATTTATGGCACGACAGTTGTTCATAAATTCTTTATGACTCCCTGCAGCGAGTAGCGTGACTGACAGGCTAGGAGGCTATTAGGCTAGACTTCTGTTCCCACCTAATCAATAAGCTACCTCGCTGGAAATTACTTTATCGCCACACACTTTTTCCTTTTAGAATTTTATGCTTCTTCTATTGCATATAAAGCAATTAATTGTACACGTATATTAACAATTATTCATGAGACAAGGTTAAAGTCGGTATATAATAGAAATACGAGATACACAGTGTTTTAAAACAGGCAATTTTTCTTCAGGTATAACATTTTTATTAATTGTTAATATATTATTCGTACCTAATTACTTCCTTTGTTTTCCTGAGGGATATTATATGAATTAAAGCGCCCGTTTGCTTGCTCAGCCGGTATTTAATATGAAATATCGTGTTTTTCGCAAATATATTTCGTTTGTAATATCGTAAAACCACTTCTTGTATTAAGTTATTAAGCAAAATATTTTATAGTGAAGCGAATGCAAGCCGCAACTTTTGGACATATATCACTGCTTGCGATAGTTTATTAATTAATTTAAAAATATGTATAAATATTATTAGTAGTATATTTTATCACTACACACTATAAAACTAAATCACTTTCCACTATCTGTCTATCCCTAGATACGCTTAGATCAATAAAACTACATAACGGGTTTTAGTGCGTTTTTTAAATAGATAGATTCATGAGGACGGTTTATATGTTTAATGCATGCACAATATCGCAGAGAAACACTGATAATTTTAGTGGTTTCCAATCTGATTTCATAAATAAACTTTCCTTTCCGATTACATTGCAAACGCTAGCTGAACCCTACAAGATAGGACAGAATAACTATACTACAGTATAAAAAGGTCTACAAAAAGGTTTTTATTCTGATTGCATCCGTGCGAAGCCAGGTACGGTCACTATCACATATTCTCCAAACAGGTAAATACAGACGATGTATTTACTTACCTGTAGATACGTTATTTACACCTAGTAATACAATACAGAAGAGAACTTTCTCTTAATGTATCAAAGACTAACTGTCTTAACGTTGTTTTTTTTTCTTTTCTTTTTAATCTGTACGACCTGGCAGTACCAAGGCACAAGGGTCTAATGATGTCACAGAGATATGAACGCGTTTTCTCTGCCTCATACATAAAAGTATCAAAACGCAACGCAATTTACAGCATCAGAAACATGCAATAATTGATATTTTGCGTATCTGAGCGCCATCGATGTGAGATATCGCATTCTTTAATAATCCCGTGATGTGGGATCTCTCTATGCCGCTCTTGCAATGGCGAATTAATCAACAGGCTAAGCTTGCTGGAGCCTACTACTTTTCAAATTGGCAAATTTTCAGACTATCGAATTGCAGAAGTAATATTTGCGGCTAAATCTGAATAGCCTACTAGCGGCAAATGTGTAAGGCATTTGCTCAAGGCAAATGTTTGGAAATGATATCTCAGCAATGGGGTATTTATCAATTTTATCGTACGCTTTTATTTAATTTATTCAAAGCACAGACTTTAATATACATTAAACATTTTTCATTACAGTATAAAAGAAATAAAATGTTTCATTGCAAAACAAGCCCGTTTCACTATTTTAATGCACTTTCATTTTGCAGTAACAACCAATAATGTATTTTTAGTACAGAAACCTAAGTTCACTAGTATTAAATAGATCAAGAGTTTCGCGGTAAAACGTAAACAAAGCGCCTTGACGCCCGGGGATGTTTATCGGGCGGCCCGCAATGTATGTCGTCGGGTTACTTCACTTTAAATTTTTAAACGGTCAAGCCGTACGTTCTAAGCACCCGGCAGCCGGTGGCCAGTGTTTCTTGCGATGAGCTTAACTGAACTCGAATAGCCTTTCGTTTTTACTTATATTCAGCACATTAGCATTATTATGTGATCCTCTTGCATCTTGGATTCGGTATATGAATTTTAAATCGAGGAAAATAAAAATTTAACAAATCAATATTGTTGGACTTTTTTAACTAAATTATCTTAAAGAATATTATACAATTTATTGATTTGGTCAAGGCAAATTAATACAATGCAGATCCCAGAATGTGTGGTGAAATCGAGCCAAGTCAACCACAAGAAAAAATTCAAATCCTTTTAATTACCGATCCAAGTATTTAAAAACACTTTGTCAAATTAATTTTAAATTTATTCCCAAATCTGGTCACTAATACATGACTGTTAATTAGATGACTGTCAATGGATCTTAAATATTAAAATATGATAAAATGTTAAAAAAATCAAATGATCGCACGACACGTACTTCAAAAAGAGTCACTGTATTTACACAGAAAGTTTAATTGCTAAAGAATGTTTCATAATCTGCTGCGTTGCTACTTTACAAATTAAAGCGCAATGGATGAAATTTCCAATGTTTGTTGTGTATACTACAGTTACAACTTTGATGCCCAGTTAGTTGAAAGCCATTCATCTAGTGCAGCAGTTTTGGCAAATAAAACCAACCATTTCGGGAGTTGGCGCTCGTTAAGCGCGAGACTATTGATGGAACGTCGGAGCCCTAACGATCACGGCAGCCGCATCCGTCAATGACTGGGGCGAGAGTACCTAGACGTGTATCACTCACCTAGCTAGGTGTCTTTTTTAGACAGGCAAAAGTCAAAAAAACGTACATTCTATCAATCATGATTGTTGTAGATCCCTACAAATAATATATATACATTAAAAAGCTATATATTTATAAATAATATATACGTGGACATATTAGCGTGTCCGACTTTTTTCCGGAAATCTATCGCTAGCATACTTAATTTTACTCTTCCGTTATATTGGGCATACCTACAATATACGACAAGTTGTTTAGAAAGTGGAAAATTTCATTGAAACTTATACTGATTAAAAAGTTTTAATATAAAGAAAGCTGATCAAAGATTTATATACTCGTATTGTATAGCTTCATAGGTCAACAATAAACGAAAATATTTTTCAAGGTAAATAACGATAAGTAATTGTCTTCGGACATCTATCCCTCTTCCTTCCATACTATTATGACATTAATTCCAGTACTGCTAGAGAAGTAGTTCAGCTCACACTTTACTAAGCACATTTCCGTCAGTGTGAGATTTCCACATGAAGCGTATATGGTAGCACTGAAATAGATACGGCGTGTACCACGCACGTGCGCGTTGCAGGGGGGGGGGGCACACAATCGCAAAATTACGTACTTATCAAGGACGTAAAAGGACGACGTTGTTTATGATGCAACCAATACTACCTAAGAAACTATTTATTTAATATCATTTAAGAAGTGTACATTTTCTTTGTCATCTACAAAAAGGTAGTCGATAATTTGCAAACATTTACCAGATTTTAAATTAAAAAGTCTAGCAGAATCAACAGAGTCCATTACGGTACCATCTTAAAAATATATTATACGCTTTACTGGAAATATCTGATAATAATTCGTCGGTATCCGTCGATGTCGGTACAGCATCTTACAAATCCATTTACTTGTGTTGAACATATAAAATTTAGGTCTATCTGCTCAGTAATCATTTCGTTTGAAATTGTAAGCATTCAAACAATCTGTGATGGAAAATATCATTATTAAGTAATAGTAATCATTATTAAGTTCTAAGAATACCGCACGGATAAGTATCTTAAGAATATATTTCAAGAGAATAATAAAGTGGCTCGGGTTCTGAACGTAGAAACATTTTTTCTTTGAACAACGGCATGAATTGTTACTAAACCCTAAGACTACATTCAAAGTTGTACTATATCTTAAAATCTAAGATCAAACGACAACTCTTTTGAGAACATATTCAAAGAATTTAAAATGCTTCCTGACGTATTAGGCTTTTAAAGTAATAACTTATTTAATTACTGCAAGAATGACTCAATTAAATATTGCAAAAAAATAGGTAAAGCTTAAAGATAAAATTTAAAAAATATTTTTTGGTATAAAATGCACCATCTAAGATTAAATCGCTATCTATGGTATTGATTGGATATGAAATTCTAGACAGCTTGAATACGAAGACTACAATTTCTGTAGAAAAATACTTAAGTATTGTTGATTTATAAAAAATATTTAAACATGATTTAAATATAAAAACAAAAAGAGTTTACATTAAGTAAAAAAAAGGTATTAGTGTGAATAGCGAGTACATATTAATATTGCGAAAAATTAATTAATATTTAAATAGTATTCACTTTAAAATAATCAATTTATACAATCAATTTATAGCAAACTAGCAGCACCTCGCGGTTTAACCCGCTTAACTTTTACATTAACTTTCGAACACCTTTTTTATCACTTTAAAGGATGCTTTCTGAAAAAATAGCTAACATTTGTTTTATGACTTTCAATGAAGAACATTTCTACTACATTTTATTCTAATAACTTCAAAAACAATAAAGTTTCATACTAATTTTGCAATTGTTTTTCCTCTTTAGAGAGTGAATTTTCGATATGATTATAAAAATAACAAGTTATAAATGTTTTTATCGAAGCATAGTATTTCTTTATATTACATGCTGTTCTAAGACAACGGCTTGAGTCTGATTTGATACTTTGAATCAGAGTAATAGTCCAAGATATTGTAAAAAATGGCTGTATGTATTGTATTTATGATTTAGTTTATAAAAAAAAGTTGACAGTGACAAATGACACTGACAATCAATATAAACAAGCGGGCTGGTTCGACCGCATTATCCGAAAAATTTTGCAAGAAAACGCCTATGTCGCGTCTGTTTTTAGAATTTATAACTAATTAGAAAATAAGGAAGTGTATAGCGAGTAAATATTGCTTTTTTATAAACAACTGTGTCTAAAGTATACCTCAATTGTCACCATATTAAATACTTGCCAACAATAACTTTGTTGTCTTAACTATACTTAAATATTTATCACAAAATTAAAATAGCGCCTATAAATTGTGATATAAACTATCCTTCAGGTTGGACAGTGAACAAGAAATGTTTATATCAAATTAAATAAAAATATCAAACAATACAGATGAGCTTGGTATTTAAAGTGCAACATAAACTCGTTTATTAATTATCAAGCAGATTTCACATCACTAAATCAATATTTTATTTCAGGAATCAAAATGAATAATATTGATTGGCCTCAACCAATAAAAAAGCAATCTGTTGATGCACAAATTGACTCAATGTTAAGTACCATTATAGAAAGATGCCGCAAAGAATCTGAGCAAAAGTCTCTACAACTACCGTTAAATGACTATGTGGAAAGAGTGTCATATTATACAGCATTTCCAAAAACATACATATATGGATTAGAGGAAAAAAATCTTGATCTTACTAAAGATGCAACAGAAAGCAAAACATTTGATGTAGTTGAATTAATTGCTATATTAAAAGCTTTAAATGAGCTGTATAGTCTTCCTGAACTTCCAAAGTTAACTCAACTATATGAAAAAGTTAAGGATATAATAAATGTTCTAAATTTCCATAATTTTAAGAAAAATTTGTTTTGTATGAGTTTTGATTATAAAACTACTAAAACTGGCCCCTTACTGATTGAAGATCCAGAATATTCCTTTAACAGATTTCACTATTTAAATAATATTCAAAAGCTTAGAAGGAATCATCACAATATTTTGTATGTTGATGTAAGACTTGTTGACAAGACACTAGTGTTTCCGAGGTCTAAACTATCTGATACCATAACTACTGCAGTAAATTCCTATATTCTTTTCCATGCTGTTAGTAGTCGAAATATTTATTATTTATTTTCTAATAAGGTAAATAAATCGTTGTATCTTAAATGGCTTAATGAAGTTTTGTTACGTGAGTTGAAACCTAAAAGTGTGATTATAATGAATGATATTGTATTAAATAATAAATTAGAGGATGGGTGTATAACAAGGTATCATTCAAAAAATGATATGTTACAGTGGCTACACAGGAGAGACATCCCACATAGTGCTAGCATGCATAAAGCCGAGCTCTTTGAACTAATAAACAAATTTGTTATCAAAGAAATTGATTATGAAAATGATAGATTGCTAAAAGCTCACGGACACAAAGTTTTACACTTGCCACAAAACTGCCAAAACTTATCACCTACATCAGAATTCTGGACACAAATTAGTGCAACATTAATTGAGAAAAAATTTGACATGACTGATGAATATGATTTAATTTCAGCTATATCTCCTATACATAAATTGATATGGCCCGATATTGAGAATAAGATAATTGAGTGGGAAAATGAACTTCACGATCTTGGAATAAAGATTGAAGACACCATTGATAATTTATATACTTTTGAAACAAAGAATGTTAATGCTAACCGCTATTCCATTCCTGAATATTTTCATGCATTTATTTAGTTTAAAATATTAATAAATTGAAATGTTCATATTGTCATTGTTTTTACTTTTATGGAGCGAAAGCTATATATTTGCTTACTAATACATACCTCTAAAGTTTATCTAAATTAGATTGTTTCTTTCTTTACATTAAATTGGCTCAGAAACCATGCAACCGATTTGAAAAATTCTTTCAGCAACAGGAACTTAAATTAATAAGGTCAAACTAAAGTATATTTCACTGTTGGAAAAATCCATATAATGTAGAAAAATAAATTGTTTCTTTTTAAACTTTGAAAGTATGTACAGGGAAGCTTTAAAGAGTAAGAAAATTAAGAAAAAACTTGACGGATGAAAAGAACAAACTAAGATAACTATTATACCTATACCTATGTAATTACGATATAGTACCTACCAACATTTCGTGTTAACTTTTTTTGAATATTTTAATCGGTTCTGGTACCTTAGTCGCCTCTTACGACACCTGGTACATGGGGAGGCACTATTCTACTCCGCCGGTACCTCACGGCTTCTCAATAGTAGTATATATTTAAAAAATAATTCAGATGATTGAAGTTCACCTAAACAGTTCTTTTTTTGTAGTACCTACAGAAGTGGTTATCCACCAATCAGACAAGGGTCTATTGTCTTAAGCGGCTATAGGTACATACTATAGGCCCGATTGTACTGTGTCCCGCGGTTACCCCGTTGGGTCGATTATCACTCGAGGGGCAGGGACTGCACGCGTTCGACAGCGATCGCGATGTACTGGTCTACAAAAAGAAGTGTGTAAAGTATTTGTGAAAGATGATGAACATATGTACGTTTCCCACGTAGCTAATTATAAGCAGATTAGCATGATTCACCGCCCCATCAAAGTAACGACAAGACATCTTTTTTTATAAACTTGCGTAGCATAGGTGTTTCGAAATCGCGATGATAATTGACTTTACGTAACAAGGTGCACCGGTTGCCCTTCTTATGAATTCATTCGTTATTATCTTTAACTATTAATGTAGATGTGGCCGCCTGGGTAACGCTTGCGTACGTTATAACGGGAAGGATACATGCTTTATAGGTTGTTCTCTTGTGAATAAATAAAAGACATAATAATGAACCCACCTAATATAAAAGCAGCCTTATTGAGAACGATCTAAAGGAGGGGTTAGAACTTGGTCTTATGACCGGCCCAATGACGTACATTCTAGTTATCTTGTGCACCAAAGGTCGAGGGTTCGATCCCCACTCATAGCAAATATTTATTAATGAATATTTTTATTTGCTCTATATATGGATGGTATTTATAGTCCTGGAGTTCAAAACAAAATTTTTAAAAACCCCGGGCGGTGTCATCCGCGAACAGACCTAGCCTTCACGTCAGGCGCCCTACCTAGGTCGTTGACGTAGAGACAAAAGAGGACTAACACAAGCACGGAGCCTTGCGGGACGCCGCTCTGATGGGGTGAGTGATGACTACGATCCGTCGACATATTGAAATGGTCGATTCGATATTAAAAATTCTTAATAATAAAGCAGATTTTGTCAAGCACTCGCTGATAATGGAGCTTATAAATTAAGCCGTTATGTCAAACTTGAGCTATATACTTTAAAGAACAGCGTATGCGAGTCGCCGTGCGTTCAGCCGCGTGAGAATGTACTCCGCGTACACCGGAGCAATAGATGTTTCGCGCAAGAGTATCGGGTGCTGAATTCGTTACATTAATTTCCATGGTTGTAATAAGGAGCGCGTATTTTTAAATGTAAAAGTGTCCATGAGATATATTAACAATAAAAGGATAAATACATAATTAATCTTAAAGTATAGATGAGAATAAATTATTATAGTTTTATAAAATATTTAATAAATAACATTTAATTTATAATGCGATGAAACGGAACGTCACCAATGACGGGTGGTGTGATGCCGCAAAAAGCAGAGCAAAGTGGCAAAAGGACGAGAACGGTTATAAAACATAAAAAATAACATTCAGTCGAATTTAGAACTTCCTCCTTTTTTTAAAGTCGGTTAAAGAGACAAAACAAAATAGAAAAAATCATTTTTTTTTTAGTTTACAAATGATATTTACTTTATTCACGCTTAAATTTTGATCTATGATACCTTTTATATCACTGGTCCTTTCATTGGTCAGTTCCGATCAATATGCAATGTTTTCGATCCCAGGATACAATAGCGATGACGGCGGAAAAATCATGCGACTATAAAATTTAAATAAATTGTAAAACCCATTAAATAACATTTTTGGTTATTTTGAATGTTGTAGTGTTAGTCAGTAGTTTTTTTGTTGTCAAAATTACAACATTTTACTTGTTATTTTGCCACATTATCTAGTTAGTTTTAACACCAGTTTAGTTTTTTTTTTCAGTTTCAATGATAAAATTATTTTATTAACTTTTTTTAATTACTATTATAACGAAATTAAATCATTTAGAATAGAATAGATTACAACCTTAGGAACATTCATATACACTACCTATACTTGTGACGTACATCATTTACACAAAAAACATAATATTGTTTTATGTGGGTAAGCATACTTCAAGGATTTGTTATTACTGATTTCTATTCTAATATGTAAGTAGGTATGTGATACAACGCAAATACAGACAGATATAAGTACTTTGCCTGGTTATGTAAAATACATACATATAGCAACAGTTTTTCAACAAAGGAATAGGTTGAATAAAAAGTTGTTTGAATAATATCAACCAATTATAAGGTCAGAAAACTAGTTTTTGAATAAGATATTAAAGTCATATAAAAGTTAAAAAGCAAACCAAGGTTTCAATACTTTCCGAAGCCTTCGAGGATATAGCAGTTTTACCGGGTGGCTTTCGGCGGATTTATAGCCTTTATGCGTCTGCGAGCACTATGATCCTGTTTGAACTGCATCCGACAGATAATGCACTTTTACGTGCGGTACGAATACGAACCATACTTACTTTCGTATTATTTTAACTTATTAATCTCCTTAGGTACAAACTTCTAAAACTGTATAATTTCTAAGTAATACTTACTTTTATATTATATAAGTTGTAGGACGGCCAGTGACTAATAATGCTATAATTGTCACGAATTATTGTGGTGGCAATCGCAGAGCGAGCATTTCTGGCCTGTGGTACTCATAATGACCTACTCTGTCGTATGGATTTTCGCCATTTAGTCCTGATACATTAGTCGCCTCTTGCGACATTTGGTAGGTACACAGATAGTTATGATATAGATATTTTACTCTGCGGCTTTTTCGAAAGGGATCATTTGTGAGGATTTTGTACATTGCACATGCAGGTATCTCTGGTATATTTACAATAAAAGTAAAATAAATAAAAATATAACAAAGTGAAAATAATGACGAACAAAAAATACTAGTGTTATTCTGAAAAAATCGCGCGTTGCTAGATTTACGAAAAATTTGGCAAAATGCACTGTTCAGAATTATTATCAAATAATATCAACAATTCCATGTTAAATAGAATATATGCTATAAGCTATATGAGTACTTGAGCTGGAATTAAGTATACGGTGCGCATACCCCGACGGTGTGTCTCACTTGTTCTTACACAGAAGAATATCTTTTATCCTGAGAAACCTGATCAGGATAATGGGATAATCTTATCAAAATATTGTATTGGCACCGATTCTTGAAATGTCTGCAAAGTTTCAATTACATCTGTCCGTCTAATCAAAATCGAACTCGAAGAAGTCGGTTACAAACATACACACATAAAACTGGAGCTAATATATAAATAGACAGTTAAAAACCTAAATAACTAGACTGGCACAATGTCTATATGCTAAAAAAAATCAATTATTAGCACTTACTAAAATTTGACTTTGGCATACTTACTTAGTTACCAATATAACTGTAGTAATCTGCAACTTCTATAGTTAACTTAGACAACGTTTTAAGTTAGACAACGAAGAATACTTAAAGTTTAACTGAAGAACTGTTAATACATAATAAATTCGTCGAATTAAAGGAAATTGTTTTAAGAGATCAAACGTCATATTTAAATAACATTTAATGATTATTACAATTAGTTAATTTACCTCGACTTATAAAATAACAAAAAAAAAGGTAGGAAACTTACCTGTAAGTCTATTTCTAATAATAGTCCTTTTGTAACATAAAACAATATGTTATGTGTGTAAAATGGCGGCGTCGAGTCATAATATGTGTTCGTGTTATTGTCTCAGTAAAAGTTGGCCCAACAAAAAGTCTCGGTAAGACATTCATAAAGTGAAGTTTATAAGCCCTGGCGGACATGCGATAGTTTCATTGCGACATCACGCGAACCAGAGGCAGCTGGCTTCAAACACCTTCCATTTATCAACGGCAGGTTGAATAGTTTTATAATAATTTTTATTATTGTTCTTTTACTTCTTTTTAAGTGCACATATTTAGCAAATACAACTTTTATGCGAATCACAATACAAAACAATATAATTCAATATTTTATATCAAAAAATAATTAAAGCAATCAAAAATATTGGTATTTAGCCAATTATATAGTTTTTAAAAATATAAATGGGTAGTCGATTATTTTATTTCATTGGATTATTTTATTTATATTCTAATACACATAGTTAGGCAGGTCTTTCCGTAATTTGCAAATTTTAAATGTCTGTTAGAAGAATCCTATTTGGGTTCCTTTTAGGAACCCAAATTATAAAAATTATAGGCAAAATTGCCCCATTTTTGGGGAGGCCTATGTGTACTATTGTGTGCCCAACAGTGGATTCCAATGGCTGATATGATGATGATGATCATATAAATATTTATTCTAGGTGGAGATCGAATCCACGACCATTGGCGCACAAGGCAAGATCACAGATTACATTGTATATACAGCGCTCAGATTGGAAACTGAAAGTCTTCTAATATTTTATAGAAATTTCATAATAGGAGTGCCCATTATGAAAATGCTATATAACATTCCGTGCAATTATTAACAATAACTTACATGATTCATATTTTGATACTTAAGTATCCAAATTCCATAGCAGTAAGCAAAGATCTTACGTAGGTATTTTCCAATTTATTCTGCTCCCCTTCATACGGTGAAGTTTAAAAGAAAACAAGGAATTTGACTCGAACCTTTGAAACAACGTTTTATAATCTCTTTATCCAATAAGCCTTGAAGCCAATTTCGAATAAAGAGTGAGCAGTTAAAGCCAAGGTAAAAACACGTTCTCGACGCCACCACGCTAAGCCACGTACTTTTCATGTAAATTTTAAGCTGTCGGTTTTTGCGAGGGCTCCGGCCAAATTCGAATGGTTGAGACAATTTTCGGCTAAACTGCGGACAGTCACGCGTATGGGCACCGATTTAAAGGTGTAGGTACAAACGCTTTTACCGTTCAGTTAGAAAATATAATTTTATTAACTATCCGACAATTTTGTATTAAGACTCAGTGATAAAAGGACATTCAAGCGTTATCTGTGCTTATATTTCCGTATCCTTTTTGATCGCTTGGTAGTTTGAAAATATCAAAAGTAAATCCACTATACCTATAAAATAAATCATTTATTTTTTAACTAGTTGCAAATATTTTATCGATCTTTTTTTATATTGATGTATAGAGTAACAAATCTGATAAAATATTTGAACCAGTTTTGAACCTAATAGCTGACACGTACTCATTTATCTATTTAACTTTATTGCAAAAAATGTTACAAAATGTACAAATGGCGAACTTAATGCCAGATGGCATTATCTCCTAGTCAACCATCACACGAAACAGAAAAAATATATATATAGTGGTGCAGACAATATATATACAAAATAGATAAACGCGACATACATATTTGTTTAAATAAACGCAATAAATGCACATGATATAAATATATATATATATATAAATAACGTACATCAGAAATAGGGTTATAAAGTTAGAGAAGCAGCATCAGTAAATAAAGTACGGAGACAGCGTTTTAGGATAAATTAGTTTTGGGATTGCTTAATATTCAACGGAAGCTCATTCCAGAGTCGTATAGCTGTCACTGTAAAAGAGTTTGTCAAAAAACTAGAGTAATGAGAGGGAGTTAAGAGCGAGAGAGTATTAGAAGAACGGAGGTTTCGTTCGTGAGAGGAAGATAAGAATTGGAATCTGTCCTTTAAGTAAGTTGGTGCGTACGGATCAAAAAGTATTGAAAATAGTATGGTTAGAATTCGAATTTTGCGACGTTCACGAATCGGAAGCCAGCCGAGAAGAGAACGGTAATTGGAAATATGATCGTATTTACGCAAACCGAAAATGAAACAAAGACAGTTGTTTAATAGACGATCCAATTTATTAAGGGGTTCTTGAGAGATATTAGTGCAGCACATGTCACCATAGTCAATAATGGGTAAAACCAAGGATTGAATTAGAAGGGTTTTGGTTTTGGTAGGAAGAAAATGTTTTAATCGATAAAGAGCACGAAGCGCTCCAGTAACCTTACTGCTGATTTCATTAACATGTGTATTCTTAAAGCATGTGCTGTGTGGCACTACCACGTTATTAATTATTAACGCTGCTTTGTCGTTTGCTGCCCAAGATAATGGCTTGAGTCTTGGACGGGTTCACAGAGACACGAAACTTTTGTGACCAGTTTGTGATGTTGGTCAAATCAGTATTAATCGGAGCAATGGCATCATCCAGGTCATTGTACTCTGCTTAGGTGTATAATTGCAGGTCATCAGCGTAAAGACTTACTATCAATTAAGAAAATTTAAATGATTTTTCAGGGGTAATCTATGTAGCCCTCTGCACGTTTCATATAGGTTTAGATGCCCTCTATTGTTTGAACAATAGTTTTCGCCTTTTATCGCATTAGGGTATAATATCGGATACTGTAACGGTAGTTAGAAGCGTAGGTCTGGTCAGTTAATTCATTACATACAAAGTTCCTTGATAACAGTTTCACACAAAGAGGTTGTTCCACAGAAAAAAGTTAGTAGATTTGTCCCGAAAATGAAACACACATTTACCGCAGCTCATATAAAATTATAAATGGGTGAGATTCAATCAAAACTGTCTACGCAAAGCAAATACTTCTTGCATTTTGACAAATGCTTTAAAATCCGTATCTTTGTTTTACATTTATTTTATTGTTTGACATTGTGGCAATTAACAAATCTGCCTAAAAAATAAGTAAATGCGTTTTTTATCCGTTAATTGCAGTTCTACCGTATATGCGTACATCATCATCATCAATATATAAGCCGTTAGACATACACTAAGCTAATAGGCATCCAAGAAAGTAGGAATTTGCCCTTAATTGCCACGCTTGGAAAGCGTAGCGGAAACCGCAGTAGCTTCGCCATGTAAATACCCAGCCCTGCCCCAATAATTTGAGCTACAGTTATTCGGATGGATATGTTACCATCTTTAGGATCCAGCACCTCAGTCACCTCTCACGACGCCTGGCACAAGGGGAGCTACTATTTTAATCTGCCGGTACTTCACAACAAATATATATTTAAATATAATAATGATATATTCTGTGGAATATACATATCGAATACTTTAAAGGATCGGAACGAAAATCACAGCTATCAAACCTAATATGTAATATGGACAGAAAGAACATCCATAGTACAAATCCAAAAATTTCTAGTGGATTTTCATATTTTCGACCTTTTTAGCAGCCTAATTCTCGTTTATGCAACCTAACTAACAGTGCATCCATATAATAAATACTTAAAGAACGAAAATCATTCCCGAAACTAACTTGACTTTGCATATAAATAATTAGTTATTCACTTAATTTAACACTGTTACACAAAGTTTACAGAGTCCTCTTTTATAGCAAAAAAGCACATTAACCCATTTTTTTCAGTCGAAGCTTAAATTAACCTTCACAATTTGATTTAAGTTTGAGCGAGACGAGGTATGACGATTTATTCTTTACATTTTTCTTAAGGTGTTAGGAAATCCCTCTGCTCCCCGTGTTCCGCGCAGTCGTTATAATACGCTTTAGGAAAGCTACGGATTCATATAAGCTTTACACATAGAGGTGCTACTCTTGCCATTTCGTTACAAGTAAAAGTTCGCGCCAAGTTGGTCTTTACATCAAGACGTTTATGATAATCAACGTGGTATTTTTATACAAGTTTGGCATGAGTTTCAAACCTCAAAACGCTCGAGTAACGCTCGCTAGACCGCTCGATATACGGGTCAAAATAAAAAAGGGCCTTTTAATTGTTTTGAGGTTTGTACAGATGTAGGAAATTCAAAGCGATCATATGTTATCACACGTTAATTTATATCACACGTTAATTTAAGTGTTGACATATATTATGGAAGTATACCACCGGAATCGAGCATCCACTGTTCATGAAGACTTCAAGATGCTACTTACGCCTAACTGCGTGCAGAAAGTGAATTAGTTATCAATGCCGATCAATTTATAGAACCGCTTAAGTGGCAAAGCGATAAGAAATCGGTTACATGAAGACCACCAATTATTTAGCAGACGTGTCGTACGAACTCCACAAACATCAACGCATCGTACAACTCACAGAATCAGGGCTGAAACAGAGATAATTGGAGTAAAGATTTATTCACAGACAAGTCAAAAGTAGTATTTTAGTGATGATCATTAGAGTTTGAACACGTGGAGGTGAACGATATTCTAAAGCATGCATCCATAAATAATATTATGAGATTTGGAGGTCCTTATGTGTGGGGTGGAATTACGTTGATAGGTCAAATTACGCTTGTCATTCTAAAACGAAGGGAACAGCTCAACAATGTAAGAACAGGTAATTGACTTTATGTGGTGCCATTTGCACAAATAGTTGACACCGGGTTTAGATTTATAACTCTAAAAGAAGCCGGTATCCAGATATTCAAGTATGTGGGATCTGTTAAAACGTAGCGTTCGTGATACAAACCAACCAATACGAAAGACAGTACATCGGTGTGCTTAAAACGAGTTGGTAACAAGAGTCAGTGAGCCACTTGGTACTGAGTATGACTACCAGGCTTTAAGCATGAGCACAAAGAAGGAGAGAACACGCAGGATACTAAGTAAGGCTTAAAAATAACCCATGCTACATTTTTTTACATTTAAAACCGTTTAAAAAAGTATATAGTATATATATCGTATATATCTCATTGCTAAACAAGCTATTGTTCTGTCCTTTCCCTCCTACTTATTTTAAAAGTCGCTTTGTGATCCTTGGGGACAGCCATGAAAAATCTCTAAGATCGTCAGAAAATTTAACAGTTTAAGCTGTTCGTTTGTGGAATGCGCTCCCCCTTGAAGTGAGATCTGCTCGTTCTCTTTCTATTTTTAAGAGAATGGTGAAGGAGTATTCTCTGTCACTTTGATTTTGCTTTTTGATCCTGTCACTTTCCTTGTTCTGTAACTTTATCTTTTATATGTATTTGAATGTATGTGTATTATAAGTATATATGTATATTTATTATTATGTATATATGTACTAAATGCACCTCAAACTTCCACCAGCTTTAACATTATTTCTATCCAAAGGTTGCCTGAAAGAAATTGCATTTAGCGATAAGGCCGCCTCTTGTACCTCGGTACTATTCCATGTTTTTATGATGTTCTTGTTATGTTTTCATTGGTGTACAATAAAGAGTATATTATTATTATTATATTTCGTATAAGAAATGCATTTTGTATAAAATAATATTTTTCATTTGATTTATCATTTGTTCATTCCAAACTTCAAAACATTTTTGTTTTGATTAATACATACTTAAATAACTTAGGACAATTATTTAAAATAGCTTCTCGACAGTAATTGTAATCCATGTACAAAAGACACATCCGCCAAAGATAGGTACATGGAATTGCCACTTACGCGTACTAAATACAAACAAACATTAGTGTCAGTAGATTTACTCAACTACTACTATTTTCACAGTTTGATGAATAAACTGATGAACACAACAGATGTTATGACTACTAATATATTAAAATTATTATTTAATACAAGGATCAGAAGGGAAGAGTTTATTGCACTAGAGTACGAAATTTATTACAAAACCG
>JACJUM010001610.1:7719382-7788639 GCA_020976665.1 Heortia vitessoides | reverse complement strand
ATATATATATATAATGATATATTTATATATATAATGATATATTTATATATATAATGAAATATGTATTTTGTTTAGTTTATACTTTATTTAGTTTCTAACTAAATAAAGTCAGAATTATTTTATATATATATAAAAGTAAGCGAATTAATTAGCTATTTGTACCCATCACTTTATTCAAGAATGTACTAAGTGTTCACGCAACTTAAAACAAGCCAGTGGTTGAGCACAATTCTTTTCTTTCGGACAATTCTAATGCTGGACTCCTCAGACGTCAATTTTACCGTAGGGATTGGCGTTATATATATATAACGCAACGGTTTGAATATGCTGGCCATAGCCAGCATATTACTTGGATGATACAAATCAAGTTAAAGATGATTAAACGAATTACTATCAAGCAAAAAAAAGCTTTATTATGTAAGAAGATTTACTTAAGAAGAAAATTTAGATATCGGATATTAAATAATACCTAATCAATTACCCGACTCAAAATCAAATTGTGAAACTTATGCGACTACATCAAAGCTCAAAATAGATTAGGTATAACGTGAAACAAGATTTAGGATAAATTCCCGCGGGAAATTTCTACTTGACAACTGCATCAAAAAACACAAAAGTAGTTCGATATATTTTAGATAGATATAGATAAATATGACTTGACCGGATGAAATTTTGTAGTCACGTATTAGGACACTAAAGATAATAAAAAAAGTAAAAGTAACTCGACCGAATCCGCAGGCGACGACTAATATGGGTATGACTATAAAAAATGAGTGTTTATATTGCATTAAATTAAAATCAAAGCGTATCGTACCACGGTTCTCTCACAGCAAATTATTATGCTAACTGGATCACAACATCCATTATGAAAATGCATTTCACCACCGGAGGCACTGCAAAAGCATGGCTTTTCTTTACGGTAAAGTATTTTATTTTAAAGTGAACCAACAAATGATCATCGCTTCTAGTTGGTTTACAAAAGTTGCTTTTATTTAAATTTTTTATTTCGTAATATATTAATTACTTCATAGAATTTTTATGCTAGATTCTAATCTTGGCTGTCGGCTTTGGTGGGGCAAGAAAACGTATGTATTTAAGAATATTAAGATTTTTTTTCAAATATGGTTCACACTACGTGATTAGTTTTAAAATAATTATCTTTCAGTCAGTCTACGGTCGGGGTTAGATGTGTCTCAAGATGCTTCTTCTTCAAATGTTAAACTCAAGTCAGATGGTAAATATGAAATTAATTAATACAAGAAATGTTAGAACATTATCAATCGTTTTGAAATTAAATATTTAATGATAAAATTGTGATACATTTTAGTTCGAATCTATTTTATGTTACAAAATACAATAGTTAATAAAATCTCCGGCAACTTCCTATTTTCTAACCACAAATTAATAAATCTTATATTAAGTACCTACTTCTTACTAATCTTTTAATGTATTAATTATTCATTAATAAACTATTTTTACAATTATTAGAATCAAGTGACAAAGAAATCAATATAAGAGCATCAGACGAAAGACCTAAAAATGAGGCAGTCAAAATAGGACGAACAGACCACAGCAAAGACGACGACGCTGCTAAAAGCCGGGACGAATCTTCAGATAACTCAAGTGATGACCGTAAGCAATATATAAATGCTATGTATATATTTTAAAATATTTTTACCTAATTTAGGCATTTTTGCTAACATATTTACAGAAAGGCACGTCAAAAACACGCAGCTGATAACTCTTTTGTGTTCCTCTCAAATGACAATAAAATTAATAAAAGCTGTAGTTAAAGCAAAACATATTGCCTCTGTGCTTCATTTATTCAAACTTAAAATAAAAACAAATTTCCTTTTTATATCTCACTTATCAATTTCTATTCCTTGTCCGGTGCAACTTATATGACTGGTTTAATAATGTTTTTATTGTGTATGCGATATAGACAGATTGAAAGGCTAATTAAAAGACTTGTAAAGTGCTATTTTACAATCCTAAACCTAGTTTTCGTACAATTGCACAAAATGTAACACAGAAATAAAGTTAACCATAATCCCTTGGAACGCGCTTCAGTGGGTTTCAATTAAAAAATATTATAAAATTTATGACCACGTTTGAATTGAATATTGAGTGTAATCCAGAAAATATTGTATCACACTATATTACATTTATAAACGTTTATTTGGCACACAATAGAAAAATCATTTGCTTTTTTTATTTCGTTTTAATTTGTAGGAATAAGAATCATATTACCATTATTTCAGGCTCTGACAGTGACTCAATAAGAAGTACTAGAGGTCTAAGACCTGGAGAATACGAACCCGAAGGTAGTTTATTTAAATCCGTACATAATTTTATTAATGCAATAGTCTATCTGCTTGTTTGATTATCACGGTTTTGTACAACCGGTAATATTTTTATCCCGGACATGTACCCACGGGACATGCTGCTAAGTTGGTACAATCCTTACAGACAAAGACGTGAATGGAAAACTAATATAATAATAGAAAGAAATGAAAGTAATATTCTAAATGCGAATGTTTTTATGGTTGTTTGTTAATCAAACACGTTGGATACTTGTTAGGACTGTTCTGAATTAAATGTAGCCCTAATATAGATTATAGTCGGAAATAATCATATGCTACTTATATCTCGGAAAATATATTATTTAATCAGGTTCTTACAAAAAACGTTGCGATGGCCAATATTTAAAATTTTTATTAAAACAAAGTTTTATTTTATTTGATGTGTTACAGAACGCTATCAAATGCATGAAAGAATAGTTGACGATTCAGATAACGAAGGTACAGTTAATTTAGTTACTTTTTTAAGAATTTGTTACAAACTCGTAATCTATTTTGACGGAGCCGATGGCGCAAATGGTAGTGATCCTATTTTGTGCGCCAGGGGTCGCGCGTTCGATTCCCACCTATAGCAATTATTTATATGATGATATTTGTGTTGTTCTGTGTCTGTGTTAAATATATGTATTTAAGTAGTATATTTGTGATTCCTCTTTTGTGTGGCTTTTGTAACACAAGTGCTTTAAGCGACTTACCAATGAGTCAGGTCAATGTACGAGATGTTGTGGGAATTTATTATTTATTATTTTTATTTAATTTTCTTCAGCCCCAAGACATAAAAGGTCAGCTCCTTACAATATCCAAAGAAGCAAATGTAAGTACCAAATAATTATAATCTTAACCACATGCCTTTTTAAAGTGAAACAATTCTGGTTTAATTTAATCCATGAAAACTAGTCATAAAGGAGTCAATAACGTAAAAGGAGGACTGAAATGTTAAGAGTATTTCAAGCAATTTTTTTAATCTATATATTAAGTTCATAAAGTTTTAAAAATAACAATCATTAGATGGATAGCAAAATATTTTACTAGCACGTGTATCGACAAAACACGCTACGCTGATTTGTTATTTGGTATTCTTAGAACGCGTTTTATGCAGAATGTAAGTGTAAATATTTGGAAAAATTAAAATCTAAATATATGTTTATGTCAATTTACAGACAAAAATAAAAAGGTGCATAGAAAATTCTTCCTTACATCCGCCATAACCAAGCTGTGAAACTTACGAGGATTCCAGTTTCATCGGTGTGTAAAATAAAACGTTTAACCTAAAACTGGCATATTATTTCTTTTCACAATTGCTTTATTAAAACACCCATATCAATGAAAAAAAGTGATTAAGTCAAATTAGTAATAGAACTACCATAATAATTGCGAGCGCTCATAGCTACAGACGTCTTTGGAGACTTTCATTCTAAGAAAAAAAGTTTATATCTAGAATAACTAATGTGTTTCTGCGGTGTAGTGCGGTGAACCGTATTTTCGGCAATAGTGTATATAGCTATAGTTGCTTATTTACACGATTATGATTATAGGAATCTACGAACAACATAATTTTACATGAGGTCGATCTCATACAAAGGTCGTCTGCATTGGTATCTCACTCTCACCTATTTCTACCGCCAAATAGCAGTGTTCCTATTACTGAGAGGAACAGTATTGGGTAATATAACAAAATCTTCAGTTCACAATGTTGGCAACGTGCTAGTTATATCCTTGAGATATTACAAGCGTCTATATACTGCAATAATGCTTACAACCACGCAGCAGGATGCTAGTTTGTCCACCAGGTGTAATAAAAAATAGATTGTCTGTAATGTCGGTTTACTGTCGATAGTTGAACGTGACGACGTCATAAGAAAATACTGATGGAATGGTTACATTTTATAAAATAACGTTAGAATTTTATTTATGAAAATGTGTTATTGTATAGCTGCTGTCCGCGCGGGCGTATCGCTAACTCAAGTACGAGAGAGACAGATGTCGAACGCTGCCGAACGCGGCGCCGCTTGTGTCTTTCTGTCGCTCGTCCCGCTCTCTCGCTTGCACTTCAAGCCTTAAACGGAACGCCTCAGAGCGAGGTAACGCCGCATGAGTGCGTGCAGCCGACTCCATCGAATTATAAGACGTTGTCACGTCAAAAATAAAAACATAAGTAACCGATATTACGGTATGCTCTTTTGCAATTGTTTTAGTATTCATGAAGTCATCGCAACATATTTATCGTTGATAGGTCTCTTTTTAAATGAAATCATACAATGTTGAGTTTATTGAATCGTCTTCGCATTCAAAATTTAAACTAAGCTATACAAATAGGTACAAAGATATTAGATCCGTCCGATCCAACTCCTTCGATCCTAAGACCATTCGACCGCGTTCATCTGAAATTAATGAATTATTCAGAGCTCGAGATTCCCACTTCGTTCAATTTTAACTTTTACTCGGTTTATTTGATTAGGCTCAGGATTCTTTTTCTGTAATTTCGTTCGCTATTGATTTTTCAAGTTGTTTACTATACCGACGAGTAAATAATATTTTGCTAACCTAGCGGGATCTATACTTACCGAGTGGCAAGTACCAAGCCAACCACGTTAATTGAGTTTCAAACCCGCTAATTAATTATTATTGGTGTCGTTAACAAAACTTTTTATTTTGGTCTCTATCCTACCAAGAAAACAGATTAGGCTACTTTCCTAGAAAAAAAGATGCTTTCAAAGAAAAACTAAGGAATGGTACAAATCAGAGTATGATCCGGTCGCCTTCGCAATGTTACGATAAATACATCCCTACTATCCCTACTATTTATATTATAAATGCGAAAGTAACTCTGTCTGTCTGTCTGTCTATTACGCTTTCCCGCTTAAACTTCTCAACCGATTATGATTAAATTTGGCACAGACAGTCTTTAGACCCTGAGAAAGGACATACGCTACTTTTTAATTCGAAATAAGGGTTGTAAGGGATTGAAAAGGGCGATGAAAAGCTGTATTGAAGTATCGCTATTTTTAGAGCTAGAAACTCGAAACTTATTTTTCTGGCCATTGATTCGATATAAATAAACATGTCATTTAAAGTTTATATAAGTTGAGGTAGAGGTATAGCACCCAATAAAACTATTCCACGCGGACGAAGTCGCGGGCACAGCTAGTTAGGTATAAATTGTAATATTTTAAGCTATTGTTTATTCTCCAATTTCGTTCCTTGCCACAAGAGCGGCGATGCCACTCTCTAAGGCCCAATGACGCAGATGGTATACTATTTTGTACGGTAAAGATTGTAGGTTCAACCCCCACAAAATATTTATATGATGATATTCGTAGTTATTCTCTGACTGGATATTAAATGTATGTATTATATATGTAAGTTTTCTGTTGTTTGATGTCCGTAACACAAGTACTTCAAGAGACTTATCTCGAAGTAAAATCAATGTATGAGATTTTGTGAGAATTTATTTATGGCGGAAATATCTAAACAATCACATGGCATTATAACAAATATATAACACGCATATGGCGGCATATGACATTTCATATATTTCATTCGATCCCCACTTAAGACAAATATTTATATGATGATTATTATGTTTGTTCAGAGTCTGGGTGTTAAATATTAGGGATATAGGTATTATATTTGTGATTTCTCTGTTGTCTGATATTCCCAACACAAGTGCTTTAAGCGACTTACCCCGTACTCAGGTCAATATATGAGATGTTGTGTGAATATTATGACGTGCTTTATTTAATTTAACCTAAAGTTTCGAAGAAAATAGTAGTACCAGCAGCATCCAAATCGCTGCCACCTCGTCTGTCAGTTAGGTGGGTAGTGCGGGCGGCACCGCAAGATATTACCGAGAGCCAGTAGAATTACACTATTAAGCCAAATATATTGCCACCACCCCACAATGGCTGCCGCCGACTCCGAAAGTTTGTAATCGATTTATTATTGCAACGGTGTGAAACACCCCTGTTTGTTTTAACGTGAACAAAATGGCCACTTAAAAATCGTGCTGTAAATCTTCAGGTAATTTTGTTAGATCCATCAAAATTATAATACATTCACAGTCGTGCGGAGTGCGGAGTATACTGTAAGTAGATAATAATAAAATAAATTTAGTCTATACTAATTACAAAGCGTAAATAATTGAGTTTCGAGTACATTATATTTGTTTGCACACGAATGATTTTAAAATCTGCTGATCCAAATTTTTTAAAGTATTATAGGAAGCTTCATTATTAAAATCAACATGAAACCATAGATTTCAAGAAAACCATAGATTCCATTTTCTGATTTCAAAAATACTAATAATAAATAATTTCAAGAAAGTAGCACTATTAACAAGGTTATAAATTTTCACAGAATCTTACAAGTGTAGAAAATCTCTCAACGCCATAGGTATATACACCCATTTGCTAAAAAAACGGGCGGTTTTGATTTTAATTCTTCTTTTAAAAAATACGGCACCAAAATGATTTCAATCATTTGTACACGTTACTGGCCGGTTTTAAAAATGCCGTGGTGTTTAAAACAGTACGTTCTAAATACAAATTTTCGTTTGAGCTCGTTTTTACAGAAAACCACTTTTTATCCTACATTTTTGGTGCGAAGTTCCAAATGATAATATCCGTTTTAGTCAATTTTTATGAATTTATTTCATATTCTTAATTGTCAAAGCTTCATTTATAGCTATTTAGCTGTCTCAATAATGTTAGAGAAAGTGGTGAAAGCTACTAAAATTATTGCGCTGCTCGAAGTGGGTTGCAGCCAATGCTTCGTGGCTCGAAGGCAAAGTATGAGTCGATCGACGGTTCAAAGGGTTTGGCAGCGGTATCAAGACACCGGTTCCGTCGAGAGAAGGGCTGGTTCTAGAAGAAAACCATGTACCCAGCCACGGGATGATAGTTTTCTTGTGAGTCGCGCATTGAGAAATCGCAAGTCTTCGTATGTTTACCTTAAGAACAACCTCAAAGAAGTAAGAAATGTGCATATTAGTCTATGGACGGTCAGGAGGATGCTTCTCGCGGCCAATATACGCAGTCATCGCCCGGCCCGCGGCTCTAAGTTACTCCGTAAGCACAGAGTTGCCTGGCTTAGGTTTGCTCGAAATTGTGAATCATGGACTCAAGAAGACTGGAATAGGGTATTGTTCTCCAATGAAGCCAGGATATCTCTGTTCGGTGAAGATCGACGTCGGCGAGTGCTACGAAGACAAGGAGACCGCTTTGCAGAGGCTTGTTTTGAAGATATCACACCTTACGATGGGGGCTCTGTTATGTTTTGGGCAGGAATAAATTGAATGGATCGTACAGAGTTAGTTTTCATTGAAAACGACTCACTGACTGGACATGGATACATAACGAAAGTTCTTATTCCTCATGCACAACCCGCATTGGCCGCTTAAGGCGAAGACTTAATTTTTATGGACGACAACGCTCGCGCCCACCGGTCTGGCGATGTGGAAGCGTATGTGCAAGAGATCGGCATTCGTCGTTTGGATTGGCCTCTTGGCTCGAAGTCCCGACCTCAATCTTATAGAGCATGTCTGGGACGTTCTAAAACGACGAGTGATATCAGTCCAACCGGCTCCGTAGACCATCAGAGAGCTGCAGAATGTGATTACCGCGGAGTGGGAACGTATTCCGCAAGCAAGTATCCGGGATATCCTCGCTAGCATACCTAGACGAGTTCAAACTGTGAATTCAGCTAGAGGGGGTCACACTCGATACTAAACATTTATCTGCTTTTACTTTATTAATGAAAAACAAACAAAAACCTTTGTTAACTTTTACTTCACGAGCATATGCACTACTAGCAAGCATACACTACTACAGTTTACTTTAGCATTAAAACTAGTAGTGTATGCTTACTACTAGTTACAACTTTAGCATTAAAACCCATAAATTTTATCAAAACTTTATGATAATACTGACGAAAACGATTACTTGCTTATTAATTTACAAAATTGTTAAAGTAAAACTACCTATAATTTATCAAACAAACTATTATATATATACTATAACAAAAAAAATAGAAACATTTGAAATGGTTCATTGCTTAGGTGCCCGTTTTTTTTGCTAATGAGTTTATATTTTAGAATCCTTTACTATATTTCATAAACGTATCACAATATTCATAACAGAAATCTAACAACCTGACTTATTCCAGCGAGTTAAAGAGCTCAATTATTATTCTGAGTGTATAAAAGAGTATTGTTCCGCGGTATCTAGGGAGTTAATTAGCATTTGTTCTCTGTTGGGCCCTCAGAAGAGGCAGAGATGCTGTTTTCCGGTCTGCCGCGCGCCGCAAAGTCGGCATCTATTCGCTTTGCTCCGATTAAAAGGTGCAATTTAAACAGATTCCTTTCGTCGAGTTAAACCAGATTGCGAGTAACCGTCCCCCCACGGTACCGTCTTCACAAAGAGGCAGAATTAAAGAATAATTAGGTATACCAACCTACTCTCCTAATAAAGCCTTTTAGAACTATTTTTACGATTTGCAAATAACAAAGACTAATTAGTTTACCCTAACTGCATTCTTTATCAGTCTATTTGTTGAGATCATGTCATCATTTGTCGATGTCAGTTAAAATTAACATTCAATGTTTACGATCCCTGCGGTGTAATCGACAACACATCACGTGTAGGTAGACCGCATACAGAGGTCGCCTGCCTTGCCACCTAACTCTCACCAAATTTTTCCGCCAAACAATAATGTGTTACGGTTTGAAGGGTGAGAGAGGCAGTGAAATTGCTGGGTAATGTGACATACTGTCCTCATGTCACTAGGTTGGCAACGCGCCAGTGATATACCTGTGTTATTACCTACGAGCCTTTACAGGGTGCGATGACGGTTACTATCACGCGGACTGCATGATTGTTTGTCGATTAGCTCAATAAATAAAAAATAAAAGTAACAAAAATATAATCTTCTAAATTTACGGAATCTAAAGATACGATCGATTTGTATATTCCATCTCTTATCAAACAGAGAAATATTCATTCCATTTTTCAATTCCATTCTAAGTTATTTACATGAACGGAATACTATTCAAATGGTTAAATATTTTTAATGAAATTGTCCTCGAATAAAAGTAAAAATCGATGTGTCGGTTTGCTACTTGTGATTCGTTTTAGGAGATCAATTGTACTTTTGATAGACCAACAGATCAGTATTGGAATAGAACTAACAAGAACTTCTTAGCAATGGCGCGAATATTATCGACATGAGTATTTACTTTAAAAACTCACAAATACATAACGGCCATAGACTGCGATCAGCATTCATATGTGAGGCACATAGAGCAGCAAAAAGTAACTCTGTCTGTCTATCTGTCTGTTACGATTTCCCACTTAAACCTCACAACCGATTTTAATGAAATTTGGCACAGACAATCTTTAGACCCTGAGAAAGGACATAGCCTATTTATTAATTCGAAATAAGGGTTGTAAGGGGTCGAAAAGGGGGATGAAAAGTTGTATGGAAGTATCGCTATTTTTGGAGCTAGAAACTTGAAACTTATTTTTCAGGCCATTCATTCGATATAAATAAACATGACATTCAAAGTTTATATGAGTTAAGGTAAAGAGGTATAGTACCCAAAAAAATATTCCACGCCGTCGAAGTCGCGGGCTCAGCTAGTGCGGTATATATACAATAAATAATTAATAATTTTACTAATAAAACCATCATAAAGTCTTTAAAGAACTACTTGTGTCAACTATCTGTCGTTTGTATCGGAATGGGAAACATTAGTATAAATATGTACAACAATTCATCGTCGAGTTATAAAAAATATTTTAACTTGAATAACGTGTAATTGTAATTTACGACAAGGCTGCCCATTATATATTTTTTTAATATTTGTAAATATTTTTATATTTTATGTGTAAGTACTATAGACTAAAGTAGAGGATTTATTATTGTTTCTTATTTCTTGACAGTGTACGAGACATTATAAAAGTTAATTGTTATCTATTACAAAAAACTACTCACAAATTATTAAAAAAAATATATACATAGTTACAATTGGAATAATTCATTTAATTTTTTACGTAATTCGCAAATTCAAATATCTAACAGTGTATTATCGACCTATAGCATTTTTTTTATTGTCTATCAATGTACATTCTACATTCAGTGTCTATGATTATAACATCTATAAAAGAGGAAAACATATTGCAATGAAAGACTTATTATAAGTTGAATTCAACAAAAAATGAAGGAAACGTCTTATAAAATCAACACTCAATAATATACAAGTAAATACGACTAATTATGTCATCCCTGACTACGAATTAGTTTAGCTGTCGAAGCGCCATACCTTGAGCTCAGGTTCCGACTCTCAAAACTTATAATTGAATCCCGAATCCGTAATTGAATAGTAACAGTTAGACTGAATGAATAAGGAATTGTCATCGATGACGCGGATTGTGGTCGAGTGCTGTCTAATTGATCGCCATTTTGTCATTAAAGAAGATGTGTCAGGTTACCAAACTTAAACAAGTTGCTTAGCTCGACTAATAAATGAAATAAATAGATCCTGCAGATATTTATAATTATAACAATGTTTTAAAATGATGAAATCTTTTAAACTTATATATATAATAAAAAGGCTATTCCGAGTGTCCGAAAAAAGAATGAATGTAGATTTATTTAGATTTTTCCGTAATTGTTGCCGTTACACTATATAAATGGAATTGCTGACTATGCCTCCTTATGTTCAAAGTCATAGTCATACAGTAGATAAGTCGATTAAGGCTCTCGCATTTCAAAATATACGCTGCACCTTGCCCAGGACAAAATATTGGTACGCCATAACTTTGGCAGTCGAACATAAAGTAAGATGCGCCGAATTTCCCAAAAGCCAAGTTCTTGCAAGGACTTGTTAAAATACCCAATTTATTTTTTTCAAAAAAGTAAACTATCGCTTTGCTTAGGTTAAACCTATCCGGAAATATGTTGTAAACAAAACCAAATATGATTTTCTCTAATTTAACTGAGAATGCATACGGGTACATGTTGTCAAATTTGGGGTCTAAATCTTCCAGCTTAAGTTCTTTATTTGGAGTTGTACCTAACTTATCCGCACATGCCTTATGATATCGATCTCCAGTTTCAACAATTCCGTCTAGAAAACTACCAGTCCATGCGCTCAGATCGCAAGCTTGAGTCATAACAATAGCTACGATATTAGTAGCCAAATATTGTTTTCCTCGATGACTTGCTATGAATTTGCTGTCTAAAGGATGCAATGAACCCCAAAGGGAAAATAAATCTCCAGGAAATTCTATGTCCCAGTCTTTCCATAAAGTACGTGGTGTTTTTCTTGCCAACCCTACATCATTGTTTGGATTCATTCGTGACCACGGCAAACTTTCAATATTCAACCAATACATTTTCTCATCAACAGTAGGGCGGATTTTTCTGAGTTTCAAATAAGGCATGTTTGGATTAGTATCCGGTTTAAATAATGGACTGAGTCTGTAATTTATGGCAGAATGTCGAGGAGCTGTTTTTACTGAGGTCAATTCAAAAGTATAAAATTCTGGGCTATCTGCTTCTCCGGAAACTAACTTCCTTATTTGATGTATTAAAGAATCTATTGAGCGATAAAGTGTCCAAGAGGATACTGGGCTTGCTTTTGCATGTTTTATATCTTTTTTTGTAGGATCTGTACTCTCCTTTTTAGAATCCGTACTGTCTCTTTTATCTCCCGACACCGGCGAATCGTATGGATCAAACAGATGGAAATATCCGTCAGTTCTACATATCACCAGGCTTCTCGATGGGAACATAATAAGAACATAACGAAGTCGTCTCAGTACCGCCTTCAGATATTGTTCGAGTCTTTTTTCGGGATTATCGTTCACTACTGTGATTCTCTTAATACTTACATTTATAAATTTTCCATCTAGTATGATATTTTTAATGACTCTTTTTTCACACACACTTAAGTTTGTAGCTTTTTCATATATTTCTATGCCTTTCTCTATACAAGTATCAATCATTACATGATCCCAAGTCCTGATGGGATGCATAGTAGCCATTAACATCGCTATCAAACTTACAAAATGGCACGGTTTAACCTCTCTACTAGTAGTTGTATCTTTTAGGGATGTTGTGCCTTCAATCCTGTATGCGCCTTCCAAGTGTTGGTATCCAATATGTGTCTCACTTTTCTGCTCTTGGTCATTTATTGAACTTTTCTTATCTTGAGAAACTAATGTTGTTTTTGATTTTGCAGACTTGGGCCGTCCTGTTTCATAGTCGTAATCTTCTGGTAATTTTCCACGAGGTTCTTTTAAAAGTCTACGAACTAATATTCTGCTCAAAATAAACTGTTGATTTTCTGTTTTTCCGTCTTTGTTATATAATACTCTAAAAATTGCAACAAGTATACAATTAACACTTTAAACAGTAAGTCATAAAATGTCAGTAAATAAAGGAAACTGCAACCTAATTGATCTTAGTAGAGAATGAAATAATAATTACCTGCTTACTAAATCATGCAAGTTTCTGAATCGTAATAAACATGCTTTTCCTTTGTTATTAATGTCTCTCACGCCCATTGCGTTGCAGCTACTGCCGTCGAATAAATAGTACAGTCCATTTCTTTTAAAAAAAGCACAACTGTAGTTAGATGTAGTTATCATGCCTCGGTCGTATTTTGGGAGAAATTTATTCGTCAGAACGTCTTCCAATTGCCATGTTGCGCCTTCACCAACTACGTCAATGTTAGCATGATAAGCCTGTAAATGTTATTACTACTACATTTACATTGTTACTACATTCAATATATGATATTCTCATAAATTTTATTTGACTTGTGTTATACCTACAGATAAAGATTATTTATTTTTACACATATATCCTAGGAACTACGAAGTATAGGTCTTCTTCTCAGACCATTTAACAATAATTTCTATATTTGGACAAACTACTTGACTTAATATTTATTTCACATTTTCGTAAGCCATATTTTAAAGTATGTGTGCAAGCATGTGTGCGAAAATGCACCAAAAACCATTTAAACCTTTAATAACCCATCACTGCTACCTAAATTATGATCAAATAAAGAAAACAAATACATAATACTAGTTATTAATTACCTGGTGGCCAATAGCAATTTTAGGAATAATATGAACCGGAGCAAGCTGAAACTTTTCTTGTTTGTTATGATATAACTTTTTTGCAGTATCTACTACAAACGTAACTATTCCAGAAGTCCAAGAATTTATCGAATATTTGTATGATGTAACTATCGCCATTATAGCCGCGAAAGGTAAAATTTCCAAACCATTTGAGTCTAATATACCAGATGATCCTCTAATAATCTGGGTGTTGTCTGGTAAATTGTGAAAATTTGCAGGTTGTTCAAGTTCTCCTGAAGGTGTTAATTCTAATTGTGCTTCTGTTAAAGGAGGTGTAAATTTTTTTCGTAATTGTCTCAATTTAAATCGATATTGTGCATCTTCTGTCAACAATATGCGGCGGTCAACATTGACCGGTTCTACGGCCTGGACTTCATCTTCAGGTACTTCTAAAGGTACTGCGAGCTGAAAAATAATAATACTCACTATTTAGTAACAACAACAAGAACCAACAGACACTCCCAAATTAGATTGTTACTCGTATCTCACCATGTAGAAACCTAGTGCATATTTCTTTAACTATACTAAAATAATTTATTAGATAATGTAGTGATAATTAATAAATTGCATGTTACAGGCACTTCCGGTTCGGGTTGCGGCGACGGCGGTGGGGGTGGAAGTGGAGGTGGTAATTCTTCTGCTTTTCTACGCGCCTCCTCTTCGGCCTTCCTTCTTTCTTCTTCTTCTTTTTTTTTCTTTGACATTTCTTCACCATCTTCTTCTTCTTCCCCTTCTTCTTCCTAAATGATTCAACGAAGTAAAATATAACACTCATCAATGTCAATCAATGATAAAATATCAAAGGCTCGAGTAAACTGCTAAAACTGTCTCGCCAAAACACTTACATGAACTCGTGCGACTGCTATTATCGACGGCTATTACCAACCGAATGTAAATTTATGTATGTAGCTTTAGATTGCATTTTACAAACATACAAGACATACAATTATTTCTTAGAGTTAGTAAATGTACACGTCTTCGGCACAACGGTGTTAGAAGTCTTTCGTCTTGTAAGTAACAAAGGACAAGAATGGACCATTGTGGCCATAAATATAATATATTGGTATATGTATTGACAAGCTGAAGATAAGAAGATAAGTAGAATTGCCTATTACTGTAGGTAACGCTTTATATAAACACACGATGTTAAAGAAAACAAGGCCCATTCGGTGTCATGAAAAATATTTTAAATCTATTCAAGTCATTCAACAGTCGTATACGCAATTTTAGCTCTAGCGGCAGAGAGCGATGTATGTGCATGTGCTTCTCACGCATAAGTAGTCGTGTTTGTAAGAATCGAACAGCGCAAGCAGGCAGTGTAGATGTTTGAGGACCTTACAACAACTTTACGATTACAATGTTAACAAATTACAACTTGTTGTGGGTACCTCTTCTTCGCCTCCTTCGGGTGGCTGCAAAAAGAAAAAAAAGATATAGAAATATTTTAAATGGAAACACACCCATACAAAATAAGCAACAATTTCTTACCAATGCAGGGGGTGGAGTAGGTGGTGGTGTCGGTTCGGGATCAGGATCGGGTTCTGGAAGGTCATTAGTTTTGTCTCGAGGCTTCGGCCATGGAGGTACTACTTGCGTTACAGACACCGTAGGTGAATCCAGATTCACTGAACCAAAACCAATTTTTTGCATTAGTCATAAACGCAAAGCTTACATTATTGGGGGAACAAAAGCTATTAGCACTTACCAATTTTCGGTTCCTGAGGTTCAGGAGACATATTCTTGTAACGAAGAGGAATTGATGGTAAATAATCTTCCTGTATACTATCGACCAATGAAATAATATCTCCCATTTGCTCTTCATCCGGCTGTGGCTGTTATAAATAACAAACAAATACTGCTATTTTTGTACGATAAAATATTATCTATAGGTATAATAACTTACTCCAAACGGTTTTTCGTCAATATTGTCCATTGGCAGAACATCGTGATATATTTCTCTACTATCACCCTGAGCCTGGCTAGCTGACAAAACTCTCCGTTTTACTTTTTCTTTTTTTACAGTTAACTGATCATCACTGAGAGTACAGACTATCTGCGTCTGTAATTTTTTAAAATATAGGTTACTACCTACCTGCTACTTTTTTATATTTTAAAACTTATTACAATTTATTCGAAACATTTACCTTAGGTTCCTTTTTCTTTAGTTTCAAAACTTTAAACGCGTGTATACAAAATTGCGTCGTCATAGGGAGATAGTCCCAATTTTTTGTAAAGACTTCTGCCATGGTTTCTGTATCTAGAAACATCCAGCAACAGGCTCTACCAGTTTTGATCGAGCGTTGGCCATCACCAGCACGTGGATATGGATCAAATAAATAGAACATGTCTTTCTGCCGCCAAAGCGCTAATGCATAATTGTTAAATTCCAAAATACCACTATTGTATTCTTGGTTAAAAAACTCTTCTAAACCCGTTCGAATATTCAGTAAACATTCTTTGGTAGTGAAAAGCTGCCCCTTAACTCTTTCCCTGTATATAATTATTTCGCATGAGTACGGTCCGATAATGATTTCATTAGGAATATTATCAATTGTTAAGTCAATCATTACTTTTGGATGTGTGCAGTCTACATAAAGCTTGTTACCTAAACGTAAAATTTTATCTAAAGTTTTGGTAAACCAGGTATTTGGTGGCGATATTTTTGCATATGTCATCGCTGCCACTGCAATTGTCAGTGCTTGTCGATACTTCGCATCTTCGAAGCAGTGGTCGCCTAAGTGCATGTTAGCATTGACTATAGCACAGTTCTGGTTTAAGATCCGGTAACCCATCATAGCTTTCTCAGCTTGTGTAAGTTCTTTGTCAGATTCTAAGTCATCATCACATTTCTCATCAATCATTTTTAAAACCTTCACCGGCGCTAATACAAATTTTTGGTCTTCTACAACACTGCGAGCAAGTAAAACTTCAGCGACAGATTCTAAATCTTTTACATTTATAAGAGCAGCACAACCATTAGAAAAGTTTGAGAAAGCTCTAGAATCTCTACCAGCGGCATCGAATATGTAATAACAAATTTTATCTTTCCAAATTACAACTTTCATGACTCTGAAAATAAGTATACAGCGCTTAGATACATTTTATATATTATTTTATGGAATACAATTTATAGCTTAACAATAATTATATACCTGGTTAAAAGTACACCAGCTCTATTCTCTTTAAAAAATGCCTTAAGACCCCTACATAAATTGTAGACCGTGGGATCTAAAGACATGGTATAACCAACAATGTCAGGTTCTCCAAGTAATACTTGCATGCGCTTTCCATTCAATACTAACGTTTGCTTCTTTCCAAACGGTAATACTTCACATATTCCTTGGACAGCCGAATGATCATGTACTTTTTCTAAGCATTGTAAGTACCTTAAAATTAATAATAATATAGTTCGTATCAAGGCAGTACCTAACTATGTTGTCCTTTTTATACAGTAATTAATAAATTTCGGAAATAATACCATCGATTGCCTGCGTCCACCAAGTTGTCAACAAGTTTCATAGTCCATTGCTTGGGATGATAGTGGAATGCCAAGCAATACGCCATAACACTCATGGTCAGAGCTTGTCTACCTCTGGATTTTCCATCTGTTATTATAAGATCTGTTTAAAGTACACCGTAAGAACTTTACCTAATAAAAATTCTTAAATTTTTAATCCTTCACTCACCAAATTTTGAGTCATACATATTAAAGGTCCCAGTGAGGATACCGTAATGGATTTCCGGTTTTCTATCCTTAGTGCACGGCAGCACAGTCAGTGAATGCGTTTGTAATGTTCCCCGTTTCAGGTTGGACGGAATTTGAACCTAGTCGAATAAACAAAAGGCATTAATTTTAATAAGCTCTACAATATAGATTTTAATGAAAAACAAGAAAAATGTTAATTAAAGACATTTGAAAGCACACCTCAAATAATAAAACCTGTACCTAGAAATACTATTTGATATTAATAATAAAATTTTACAAAAATAAACTAATGGAAAATACGGGTAAATAATGCAACAAGTAAGCATTTTAAGGAAAGACAATATAATATAAAAAGTCGAAGAATAATATAGACAAACAGTGAACGCATAAATGTTCAAAAATAGATTCAAACGATATTTCACTAACGTGGTCTGGTTTCGGTATGTCGTCAAGCCCACAGACTTCATCATTGTCGACCACAAGCCGCCGTGACCATTTTGCTCGAGGTTTACCGTCGGTCACTCCCTTTGTTGTATAAATATCCGAATTTGTACTAATAAAATAAAAAAAAGATATTTTTTAACCTTTATGGTAACATTTATTAGGATTAGGCAGCAATTCAATAAAACTTGTTAGATTTCTATTAAAACTTAATACAGTTTATTGTTCACAAGCGAATCGTACAAAATATTTTTTTTGAGAGAGAGAGAGCGCTAATAGTGGCAGCAAACTTAAACTTTTTATTTACGAAGACAGCCCGAAACGAAATGTTTACAGAGATAGTTATAACTACTTTCTAAATTGATTTACTCAACAACATTATTGCTAGTCATTTTTCAAAATTCATTCTACTGTAGTTTGTATGAATATCAAAAACATGTACTAGGTACGTACCTAGAAAGCAGAACATGATAAGCGTCCTAATTCTCATTTTAGTCGAAGCTATTCTACGTTATTTATTATATACTAGTTCGCCATACTTAATCACCACCAACATTATAATCTTTCATTAGGTACGTAATTATACGTAACACTTACAATGAATAAGCCTTATGAAGATTGTTACGCATGTTTCCTATAAATTAATTATAATTTTCATGCTCACACACAATTTCATGTCCATACAATCCATAAACACACAACTACTCAACTGTTTAGCTGTTTCGAACTAAACAACGACTAAGAAAGTATTCGTTTTTCGACTCATTCGAGTGTTTTTAATTTGACTATGGATAATCAAAATTGCTCGCTTTTTTGAAAGTACTATGTTCTATCCCCTTTATTAATGCATATATTTTGACACGGACTATCATAATAATAAAATAATTTTTACTTACCGACTTTGTCGTTCTCTGCGTCTTTTCATCATTGCTGCATATTTTCTGTAATAGACACCCAATTTTAGTAAGCAATCGACATTATATTAATCAAGATTGACTCAAGATAATCAAAAAAATTTATAGAATAGAACAAGAAAGAAAACTAAGTACCTAGTACACACGACAACAGATTTTGTACGAGGTACACCTTGTAATCTGCGTTGGTACCGCACTCTCACCTATTTCTACCGCGAAATAGCAGTGTTCGCATTGCTGAGTTACGTTATTATCTTCAAGTCACAAAGTTGGCAACGCGCTAGTGATATTTCGAGTGTCTATATGCTGCAGTGACACTTACTATCACGAGGACTGTATGCAAGTTTGTCAATCTGGTCTAAATAAAAATAAAATAAACGTATGCAATCGATCGAGAATAAAACATGCTCGGAAAAAATAATAAATGTTGACATCAGAAAATACAAATAATATTTACTTAAATAATTTGAAAATACTAACCGGCATTTTTTTCTATTGCAGGTTTTGTTACGGCAAACCCTGGAAAATTATTATTAAATAAAATTTCAAAAAAAGCTTTGTTTATAATACTGCAGCGTCCCGCGTTTTCACCCGCTAACTACATATCATTTTGATGTGTCATATATCTACTGATATAGACACTAAAGAGGCAAGTATTTATTTTTAGATATTTGGCACTCGGATTATTACGGAATGGATTTCGATAACCATATTCAGTTTACACAGTACAGTAATTTTAGTAATATAATATAATAACTAAGCTTTTTTTTGCATTAAAACAAAAGCGATCCAACTAAAATTTTAATAATGCAATCCAAGCTATGAAAAAAATGACTCATCGCATGCGCTGCTTAATCTATGAATAATAAAACATAAATATGTTCTACAATGTTAAAAACAATATTAATATCTATGAATAACCATATACTATATTGCAGTTCCATATGTGCAGCTATAGTAATCACATAATTATATTGTGACGTCACTATAACCTCATTTTTTTAAAAGAAATCCTATCTTTGTGATAAGATTTCTTATTTCTCCATACCATACCTAAAAGACCATGTTATTAATGTCTTGATATTAATCCTTTTTCAAATAAATGATTTCTATTCAAGACTGTTTCAGTACCTATCGATAACTTTTTAAATTATTAAAATCAGCCATTTCATTTAAAAGATATTAATAGTTTAAAAATGACAATCGAAACAAAATATGCCGCTCCCATCGTTGCCGGGGTGTTGTCTGTGCGGGCTATGCGGCGAAGATTTATAAATAAAATCCAACAAGTCTATTAACACCATATGCAACATAGAAAATACGGTGCATTAGCTCCAAGAATTTTGAAATTAGCTTAACCCGCCAGGTTTGCGAGCCTTAGAAATTTGTAGTCCTTCCAATATGTGTAATGGCACCACACAGCAAACAATATTATAATCATCATATCAGCTATAAGACGTCTACTGTTGGACATAGGCCTCCCCAAATAATCGCCTATAGGACCGGTTATATGCGGCTTGTGTCCAAAATATATATTAATGCAAAAAAATCCTTAATAATTAAAAACTTATAAAGTGTAGCAATATTCGATATTGCATACGATGATACGCTTATGGCATTTTTCACTAGTGTTTAGCTTAACTGTGATAATTTGGCAGATAAATCACTCTATCTACCAAATTAAGTGAATTTACCGGGTACCTACTTTTTCTATTATATAATTTTGTTAGGTTAGTACAATCATGTAGCCTCGGACAGAAGACATTTACAATAGCGCAAGTTAAATTGTAAACTATCACCAACCACAATCTATGAACTTACCCGCCTTTGTGACATGATACTTTCTTTTCACGTTCTCTGAAAAATAACGACCCATTTTTAAACTCTGAACTGGCATGCCAATTATAATAAGGAACAGAACAAATTATTTATACCGTGGTATCTTATTTGGTCCGGGAAAGCACACGACATCAGGGGCAAAAGATTTATCTCTATTAATAACAATTCCGCTGTGAGGCTGATACAGGCTAAAACAAGAAATAAAACGGTTACCCTTCTCAAAACAAACCATTACAAAAATATATAAATATACTAAATGTTCCATATCTACTATCAAACAAGGCATCAAAAATAGTTGGTCTCAAGAATATCATAGACATGCCAAATTAAAGCTATTACAACATAGGTGTACGTTTTTAAATATGTAACTTACATGTCCGCAGCTTTTGGAGGTAACGGCGGAACCATTTCAACAGGTTTAACAGACGCTCTACGAGCTTGAACTATTTCTCCGCTTATTTTAGGACTAGGCACCTGGACAAAACAACATCCAGAATAGGAATCGTTTACAAAAATACATATACTTACAGTATAATACATATACGTATAGTAAATAAATAATAAGGCCGCATCATGCAAATGGCGTAAATTCCCAGACCAAATCAAACAATATTTTTGTGTTGGTACTTGTGTCGAACCTTAGTGTCTCAACTGGCATTTTATAAACCATTGCACTAAGTGTCAAATACTTGTCTATTTATCTATACCAACGCTACTACTAATACAGTAGGTTTAGAACCATAATATGTAGTGTATAGTAAATAAAATAATTTACTTACATTAATTCGGGTAAGATACCTATTTCAATCGAAAATCCCTTTATCTGGTCAGCTTTTATTGACACTAATAGTACTAAAACTGGTTGGTAGTGTCAGATTTCTAGTGTATAATTAATTATAAATAGGCATTCAACAACTTTACAAGAAAATATCTATGCCTTAGAACAATTTGGATATATCGTACAAGAATGAACGTTTAAATAAAAACTAACATTTAATATGGACTCATCTGATGCAGTATGCTTTATAACAGGCACCGGAGTAGGCAGCATAATATCTCCCGGCAAGAGATCAAAATAACGAACTTTCTTTTTAAATTTATCCTTAGTCGTCCTCCTTCGAGTTTTTAATATACCACCAGTGGTTTCATCCGAACTTGATTCTATATCGAACTTGCTGTACACTTTTCTGCTAAATCAAACGATACCAATTAAAACTTATGTAAACACGCATATGTATGCAAGGTTAATACTATCTTTATTAATCTATCTGTAAAAAAAACATGAATACTATCTTTATAAACTTTCTAATATAATAGTAACTTGACCATTACTTAGTCTTACCTTTTGTCTGAAGATGGCGGTTCCACAGGACAGTGGCCAATATACCGCAATCTAAAACATTTAACCACTTTAAAGACCTATCCTATCTTACCAATATCGCTAAGCAAATGAGGAAGATATTTAATTTCTTAGTTTTCTTTTACTGAGAGACATGCTGTTGGCACGTTACATATGCATTTTTTCATGCATGTCTTATTGGCAGAGCACAATAAAAACTATTTATGACATTAATCTTCCAGATACTTACTTCAGACGAATAAACTGATTAGATGATTAACTGATATTTTTCAGTAATATAATACTGAAACGCTGTTATAAAATGAAATTAGCTTTGGAATACCTGGTGTGCATTGAAGGTATCATCGGAACACACGTGTCTTTATAATGTCGTGGCTTGAACGGTTTAGTTTTAAACAGTGGTGGTTTCGATCTTTTTATTGGTTTATTATCTAAAATATATATTGATTAGTATACATTGCTCTAACGGAACATAATTTTATTGACGCAATTATGAGAATCGGCAAATAATAATAATAATAATTAATTCACACAATAACCTGTGTTATTGTCATGGTCAACATCAACATTGTCTTGACTCCGCGATAAGTTACTTAAAGCACCTGTGTTGCGAACATCATTGTCATGCTTGTCTTGGGGTAAATCGTGGTAAAAATGCCATGTCATACAACATTATTATTATTAACTGCTATAGCGTAAATAATTTCAGATACTTACACTCGGCATCGTAAATGAGAGCCTCTGTAATGTCTGCAACATTTCTGCAATCTGTTACCTTGACATGTTTGCACATTTGTTGATTGCGAGAGCATTTACAAGGTCTGCAATAATTTTCGGTTAGGACTAGTAAAATAGGATACGAACTTGCCTATCTAAAGTAAGTTTTCAACAATAAGAGCATATCACGGGTTCACTTTAGAATTCTGTACGACCACCAGCCAACATTGTTCTAGAAAATATATCTCTTAAAATAAGTAGTTAAAAGTTATAAACACAAAATGTTTTCAAGTGTTTTAATGAAAATTATTACAATACTACTATTCATAGTCTAAATAACGCTTAAAACTTAGCTTGTGCACCAGAGGAGATAAAATAATTGATATAGCTATATTGAATTATCTTACAATATCATTACTTACACTTTCTTCTTACTCATGTTTTATCATTTGTAACTAAAAATTTGTAATTTGTAATTTCCAATATAACAAACAATTTTGATAATAATTTGTCAGTTTAGAATTTGAAAGAAAACCAAAATGATCAACTTGACAGCAGTTGACAATTTTGAATTATGCCAGGATCATGGAGGACATGCTTTAAACATTAATTATTTATTGACTCACTCCATAGATTCTAATAAAATATTTCAACAGTTAGGTTAACATTGTAAATTTAATACAAAAAATCTAAGCATTTAAACTTTTTTACATATAGTACCAAATAGTATGTTGTCATCAAAATAAAAAAAATATATTATGTCCATTAAAAAATATCCAGTCACCGAACTATTAACAAAATATAATACCAAATTGTATAAATATTTAATCATAGTCAACATATAACATGACACAACAATCTAAGACATTTTTAAATAAAACTAGTGGAAATGTATTCAACACAAATCAAAGATTTACTTAACTAACTAAACATTGAATTATGTAATGTTTCTAAATCCTCCTTCCGTTGCTCTGCTCGCTTTTTCTCTTTTTTATATGCTTCGTAGCCCTCATCATCGGTTGCTAATTCATAGCGACAAAAGGGGCAGGAGTTAGTCTGAAAAAGTTAATCAAAATATCATATATCATAATCAATATAATATACATTATTTATTATTTAACATCATAAATTTACAATTTAAATATAAATTAGACAAAATGAATAAAACATAAGACTTCAACCCCCAATGTTGACTGACTTTGAACTGATATTTACAACTGTTCTAACTTGCAAACATTATCACAAAATAGTATCATACAATGTTGCTTATCAATGTCTATCTGTTCCTATGTATGCTTAGATATTTAAAACTATCATTTAAGAAGAAGGTTTTATATATTTGTATATAATATATATAAAATAGTAGAAAAACACTAATAATTTTAAAGTTTCTAATGTCATGTTGTGAATAAATACATTGCAAATGCTGGCTAAATCTGATAAGATAGGTCAAATTTATGTACTACTGTATTGTAAGCCATAAAAAGGTCTACAATAAAGTCAACTGTAGTATATGACCATCTCTTAGGGATAACCAACAATATAACATATTTTGTCCTCATTGCCAGGGCAGGTCACTTGTTTAAAGATAAAGTAATTAACCCAAGTACAAATTATGTATAATTGTGTGGTTATGGTCTTTAATTTTCATAAATATGTCTATACAGCTCATAAAGTACTTCTGAATAGTATGTACTTGGAACCTAGCCATCATTCAATTTCTGATTTAGATGACAGATAAGGGTTACACCTTAAAAAAGCTGACCACATATTTGTGGTCAACTTTTTTTCATTCTATAATTTATTTTTAAATTATTTATCTCAAATACTTACTCTGTCTAGCCAGGTCAATATGCATTTAGGATGGAAGATGTGGTGGCATGGCATCTCTTTTGCTTTTTCAGCTACATTGAAGGTTTTTAAACATATTGGACAATTTTTACTATTGGAGTCAATTGTCACCTCTAGCAAGTTCTTGACTACTTCTTTGGACGCTGGTGGTGGTAGTCTATCATGAAAAAAAAATAGTATGGTAACACGAAGGTATGATGGTATTGTTGTAACCAAGCATTCAGATTGAGAGAAACTTACCTAGGCCACTCTCCTGTAAAGTTATCTTGGTACACTCCAGCGTCTATCAAAAACCGAGCCATATTAAGAATATGATTTGGCCTTTCACCTTCGGATAGCTCTCGCCAGCCCATTTCTTCATAATATCCAGCCATAATTAACGTATATCCTCCTGAAATTTATTTTAAGTTAAAGAATTTCAAAAGCAAATAGAACAAATTTATAAATTTATAAATTTGTGTATATCGTAATAATATATAGAATAGATACGATTTATTGAATGTTCGAAAATGAGTGAAGATGTTCATAAAAATACACAAATATACACCGAATTAAAAGAAATTTCGACAAAATATACGGATACTAATAGTAATCATTAGAATTTGACCACATAAACATCGAAAATCTTTCTGATTCTTAAACAAGTCATAAATCTTAATTTACTATTTTACACGAAGATATAAAAATGTGACGAATGTACAATTCTATGCGTTTTCGAACAGTTACTTAAATTTTGACCAGACGCCAGTAAGATGACTGTCAAAACAATGACTATTTTTTTAATTCCCGTTAATTGCAAGTCAAGGCATATGTCATAGGGACTCAGAATACTGAAGACATGTTTAGAATACTTTCACATAAATACAATCATTTGGTTACTAAAATAGGCCTAAACGAAGGCCACCTGAGCATTAGTCGAGAGAGGAGGAGAGGATATCGGGTGATCGCCATCGATCCCCCTCTAAGCCCGCGAACCCGCGCGGTCTCCACCTAGGGGTACGCAGGTAAAATATGGCCCCATGCCCGATTTTACCTGCGTAACTCTCGTTACGTCCTCAGTCGGGTAAAATCAGGCTTTGGTGATGGCCCTGCTCCCTCCTCCGGCGACGATGAAATTGATGTTGAATTAGTTTCTGCGAAAAAAAAAATTTCGGATCTAATAAAACGACTTCAGCTTTTAAAGACCAAAACCTACAAATCAAACACCATTCGTGTAAATAGACAAAACGAGATTAAAAGAAATACTGACTTTTTTATTAGAAAAGCACATTTTTAGAATGTGGATCATAAAATATGAGGCAATGAGATATCGTCATCGGTTACAAAGTCTACCCGCCGCCGCAGCCTACGTCAATCGTTAAAATGCAGTAGGTAGGTATTAAATAATCCATTGACAATTATTTTATTACGTGTCATTTGGATGAATCAAGCACGTAAGTATAACGTACCTACTTCTAATAACAAAGCGCATAATCCTGGCATGAGTAAACGGGCGTGTACCATTTATATTACCATTTGGGTTTAACGAGATACCTCCTAAAACTCGCAGGGCTCAGAGAATGTAGATTTTATTTTAGCATATAGAATGAATGTCTTATTTACGATAGATAGATAGATAAATAATAACAATACGATTCTGTTTATTCTCCTGTTTGGGCAAAATCTCTGTGGCATTGTTTAATTTTTTTTTTGTACAGAGAGGCAATATCTTTTTAACTTATAAGTAGTTGCACCTATTTCCTATATTTCCTATAGAATACAACCTCGCTGTAATTGATTGTTTTTTCATATAAATAAGGTGTTCATGACCAACATAAGGTTACCAGCGAAACAAAACAGTCCACCGAAGAAATTGTGTCATTAACGGATCGTTGTAAAAATACTATGCACACATCGCGTCCAAGCAGCGTCAACATTCCGTCATCCAGATAAGGCTATGCATGTTGCCCGAAGTTCCTCGCTAGCAGTACAACATCGAACTGTGCCGCGTAGAGTCGTTTATAAATAATTCTGTGTGTGTTTTGTGAGTCTCCTATCGTTAGAAACCGGTAAGCGCTTGTTTACGCATTCTTTAGATGAAAACGTACATGACACAATTCGGTGCGTCTACCTGTATATTTTCACTTTTATTAATATTAGGAAGATAAAAATTGTATTATAATTTAATCAGCTAGTAATAATTTTAAACATCATACGTAGGTGTTATAACGGCATGTAATAAACTTACCATTTAAGACGACTTTTTGTACGTACGTAAATAAACATAAACGATACCTCTAGAAATATTAACGTATGTATAATAGATTTTGAACAATGATTGATAAAGGAAACATTTCGCTAAAACAAATTGAATGTCTATTATATAAAATGTAGGTATAATTTCATCAAAACTTTTCTGTAAATATAGCGGCCTACCTGGCACCAACTAGTAAATATATCATGGAATTTAAAAAAATGTAATCTAATCAACAAGTAATAGGTACATCATAATTGCCTATAATTAAATAACTTATCTAGACCGTCTCGTGCCATTATATATTTAGTTTGGAAAAAGAAACTAGTTTAACAGTTATTGATCCATAACAAATCCATAACGTATATCCTCTGCTACTCATACATACGACTGTGTTTTGATATTTGAATTGTTAAAGTAGGAGTTGTAAAATTAAAACATCAAATAAATATAGGTAGCCTGTGGATAATAATATTATTTAGATAAGCTGTTTATTGATGCAGGCGCATCGGTTTAGTAGCTTTATAGGTACCTGAACGCGCAAATCGCGTCACCGTCACCAACCAACAAATTCGTTCATTAAATAGTAAGAGTCGTAGAGTTTATAACGTGAACATCTTAATTTTTAATACCCATAAATCTAATTTTATACGCGACGCCGTTATTCTTCAGAACGAAATACCCAAACTATCTTATCTTCGTGTGATAAATAGGGATAAGTTAGCCACCAAGACATACATTTATCGATATTTAATCAGTTAACTAAAAAACTGTAAACCAACGCAATACATTTATTTCATAACTGACTTGACAATTCAAGATTAGTCGTATGTGAATAATGATATAAAAAACCCACATAAATTTTGGTTTGTATAATTTTTTTAAAGATTATAAGTATGTATTTGAGTACATAAAGTTTTTGGCAGAGGTTTTTGGGCTGAACTTTCTATTAATATTATATGAGGTCATAAATGATATTATTTTTTTTATTTATACATAATTATTGAATGTAAATTTATGTTTCAACGTTGACTCATTAAATTTTCCGATAAAGCCTCCCCCAATCGATTTTTATATTATAGATTACTTAAATGGTGAAAGAAATATTTATTTGATCTAGTGGATTCAATTTTCAAACAATCAATTATTCAAAAAGTCGTGGTTAGTCTGAGTGAAAATTCTTTAAAGAAATAAAGACGTTATGGGGGAGTAGGATGATTAATTGCAAATGTGCTAAAGATGTGACACATATATGTTAAGGCTAAAAGAACAGAGCAAAGACAGGACTGTAGTGTACCAAGCACTGAATTACAAATATTATTTATTATTGAATACATATTTTGTATTCGCTAATGCATGATTGAACAAGTTACAACTTGTACGCACCATCACTCGCCGCGTAGGGTACCGTGGAATGGATACAGAGGAAAATATTTTTTATGAAATGTCTGACGAAGAGATTATAAAAGAGATTTCTAGTCATACAACAATAAATCAGGAAGATGACGACGAAGTGATAGCAACTACTCAGCAAGTAAAAGCACAAGATGCAATTTATGCCTTTGAGCTGAGTTTGCAATGGGCTGAAGAAACTAATTCAAAACAAACTTCTACTTTTGAGAAGACTGAGGGACAAAGCGTTAATCTCGCGTTTCAACAATGTTAAACAAAAAAAAAATGATGCATATTTGCATGCTTCTTAAATTAATTGATTCATAGTTTTTGATTATTTTAATATGTACATTTGTTTGTACACTATTATTTCCTAACGTAATGTTATTGCAGGTTTTTTGTAAGTTCTATAGCATTACTAAAGTTAATTTTATAATAAAACGTAAGCTCTCTATTGTTGTTTAATTTACTAAATTTGACATACAAGTATGATTTGTACTTCAGAGTACATATATGTACATATGTATATATAATATGTATAAAGAATCTTATCATTGGATCTGTAATTTGTCAGATAACAAGGTTCTCTTTTGTAAAAAATTCCGGACTATAGGGGTTCGTAGGCAGTAAGTACTCTATAATCCAAAGAATTCGATAGTTCTACACTTTCCTGCAAAATGTTTATCGGACTACCGGGGGTCCACTATGTATCAAAATAATCGTGTTTCTAGTACTAACATATCGCAACACCCGATGTGACTATAGCATTCCTTTTTTCTTTTTCAGAAAATGGGCAACGTATTATTCTCTGTAATATGGCTGATCATCCTACTGGTCATAGGATTTTGGGTGGCGTGTATAGCAGCTGGATTTTACATTCTACTTATCCCGTTCACAGTATGCATAGAACCTTTAGCGGTTAGTAAAAATATTAATCCTGCTAATATCATAAACACGACATTATGTAAGTACGGATGTACCTATGTTTGTTGCTCTTTCACACCGGAACGGCTGAACAGATCTGGATTAAATTTGATACAGAATTTATTGACAGTCTGGAGTAACACATATCGATCCTTTTTATCCCCAAAACATGGTCTTGTTAGATAGATATAACTTTTTATTTTGAATTATATCGTATATTATTTTTGAATATATAAAAAATTATAAATAAACATAAAATCATGTGTCAATTTATCACCTTTTGCATGTAGATAAATTAAAAATAGCTATTTTATCATTACCACTTATATCAAAAATCCTCGATACACTGACTAAAAATAGAAACGAGGTAAATGTTAAATTTTTCCAAAAACGAAGCTTGTTAAAATATTCTAAATGAAACAAAATAGATTTTTTCTTAAATGCATAAATTCTACCGTCGTTACTTTATCAGTCGTAAGAGTCGAAACCCAATTTAAGTGATACTGTTTTCTAATAACTAATAATTTAAATACCACCCTAGAATAACATTGAACATTCTTTAATGCTAGTAAAACAAATAACACATATTTAATATCAATATCTAAGTACTAACTCTTTTCGATGATGATCTAAGACAGTAAGATAAAGTAAGACAGTAAGTTGTCTATAATTATCACTAACTTTCCATCAATCTTTCCAAAATATATATAAACGTGAAATGTTGTTATAGCTTAAACTTTTAGTGACCCGTATAGAAAGGGTTAAGAGCACTGGATCAATTCCCACGCCAACATAAAAATAAAATTCGTGTTAGTATGAGTCTTAACGGTACGGTCAATCAAAAATCAATCTGTAAAGTATTTACAGTCATTTTTGAACTCAATCTCTTGTTATTATAGATTAATATCGATTACGAAGTTTTGGTAGATTGGGGTAAGTTGATCTGTTGCCCATCGTACCTATGCAGCTTATGATTTCCTTAATGCAAGCGAAATTTTGTTATCAATAAGAAATCGAAATTGATTAGGTTTATTATAAAAAAGTCGGTATCTTGTCCTATATAATGAAAAAAACATTTAATAATATCTTACTGCATTGCACTAAATATTCGGTTAGAAAGTTTAACTTGTTTATATTACTCTCACTTTTTTCGAGTAGAAAATATCTTGTTCATGTCATGTGCGCTCATGCGTAGAAATCCTTCGTGTCGACATTGATCGAAGGGATGTATTATACAGGTAATCGACTACATAACATACCATAAAACATAATGTTTATTGTTTCGGTTTACTGTATACCTACATCAACGGGACGCAGATATTTAATTAACTGGTGTATTATATCGAAATATATAATTAATCTTTAAGTATTTTTTATACAAAACTTAGTAATGAGATCTTACTAACACACGATGCTTTAGAAAATAAGAAAATGGATTTTTATAACACTCAAAAAACCTATCGCAAATCTATTAATATATTATTTCCCCTATAATCAATATTGTTTTGTATTTTTTAAATACTAATGTATTATCTTTTATTTTCAGGGTCTCACCGACTTCTTACTGACGGTTATACAGTTTCCACGATACTGCGCACAAGCAATGGTAGACGGAAAAGCTCTGAATTAGCTCACAGGGACTAGGTGTCCCTAGTAATGATAATTGACAATAATGCGGTTAGTGCCATAAATATATTTTAATGAATATTATGATAAGGATTTATATAAATATATTTTAACAAAGCTACCGATTTATCGTATCTTTACCAATGTGTTCAGTGTTGAAGAATGAAACAACAATATATTTTTAAAAGGTTTATTAAAAAGTACCTACATCTTAAGGGTTTCATGGTAAAAAAATAACATTTACAGAAAAATAAATGTATAAAATTTAATGGAACCATTTTTATTTCTATCCCATTTTCATGCCAACGTTAGTAAATTTTACAAATCATTTTACTGTTTCTACGAGTACGTCTACGCTATCTAAAATACTGTTAACTTGATCTGAACATTTTGCGATGATATTCCTGAAACAAATAATGTCAAACATGGAGCGTAGCAAAGACAGATATGAATACCTAAAAGATGTGTCAGAAAACAGTAGGTTACTTTGGATTCTGATACAGAACACATGGTTCTTAACAAACACGAATTGGTGTAGAAGACATATCTTTATAAATAGTATTTTTGTGATGATGCTAAGGCACGCTGTTTGGCCGGGATGCACTTTTAAACTATTAAACCGATTTTAATCAACTTTTGCTTACAGTGCACAGTTTGATGCAACTTGAGAAGTATTTTTTATCTCAATTTAAGGCAGGACAACGTCTGTCGGATCACCCAACTGATAGTTTATATTATTTAGATAAAATATTATAAAATACATTCTCCGCCGTATCATGAGTACACACATACACGTGTTTTACAGAGTAGTCGCAATATGGAAATATAAATTTTAACAAGTATTGTAAGTCACAATTTGAAATATGAACATGAGTCATGCCTGTATTATGTAAGCGACCTCACTTCGTAGACATAAACGTTATAATTTGATGAATATCTCACCTATATTCCAATAACATACTGGCATCAAGGTGAACACCGGAATCCTTCAATGCAGATTCGACGTCTCCGCTAGACTTGTGGTCCTCACGGTATAGTATACTAAACAATAAAATAAAGATCCGCGATTACTCACTGCATTATATTAAGGTCACACACTGTCGTTAGTTATGCATATTAATTAGTATAGGATATGTTTTTATTTGGTAATGGGCCCGGTGGCGAAAGTACGTTAGTGTCCTTATGTGCGCCAAGAGTTCGATCCCCACCCAGGACAAACATTTGTGTTTGTTCAGTGTCTGGGTGTTAAATATGTTTTAAAAATATTAAATCTGTGTAACAAAAGTTCTTTAGGCTACTTATTTCGGAGTGAGGACAATGTTACAGACTTTTAATAAATCTCATAGATGTATACATTTTATATTACGTATAAATATATTTGCAGTGTGTAATCGTCTACATTCATATCTTCTTCTATAGCAAAAATATAAATAAAATGGTAGAAAAAAATACTATTGATCAACAATAACAATACATATGATTTTAAAAGAGTTTAGAGTAATTTACTAACAGCAGAAAACGGGAAATTTCATAAACAAAAATATTTATATACGCTTACGCCTTCACCTATAAACATTAATAGATTCTTTATTTATTTATAATTATTCGCGTTAACCCAATTGCACAATTATGGAGTTGTAACAAAAATTTAATTTTCTAGATTTTATTACCTGTATATTAAAATCGAATTAAATTTTATCCAAAGCGGAATTCATAATCCAAGAAGTTTGTAGACATAATACTGGCTGGCATCCAGGTCAATTGATTATACAATGAAGAGCAAATTGTCGCAGCCATGCCATTAAGAGCTCTTTGGTATCTTAACGCTATAGTGGCTTTTTTAAACCCTTAAAATATAATTAACTTTTTATTTTTAACCTGGTTGTCATTTTATTTTTCGTTCGTAGTAAACAACCAATAGGTTAGTTCATACATTAACTCTTACCATACCGGGGTAAACAGTCTTGACTTTATTCCATGTGGACATGCTTTCTTTGTTTTCTACCAAATAACAACTTCATATTCGAATTTCAGTTAAGAGTAGACCGAACGAAACCTCTTTTAACGGTTAACATTTTATGAATAATCTTTATTTGCAAATTAACTGTCAAAATTAAAAAAACAGAATCCGATACTGTCATTTACGAAAACAACGCCTCACAAGATGCGAAATTGTCCTGACTTGTAAAATCCGTTTAAGACTAATAAGATCAAATCAAAAAATGATGTTACCTGTTTAAAGAATAACATAAGTTATCCACATGCTGCCGAGCTTTTCCCGCCTTGTCCTTTATCTGGGCCTTCCGTTCGGAACTTAAAGTTTCCGAAACGTTTATTTCCTCGCGGATTTTTTCACTGTAGGAAAACTTATTTTAAGAGGCAACATTTAGAGCTGACAAGTTAGACAAAAGAAAGCGTAAATACAAGTTAGTTACTTAGTTAGATTTTTATTAGCTATATATATTATAGATTAGATTATTAGGCACAAATGGGAATATTATTATTTATTAAATTTGGACATTTTTATTTATTAAATTCTTTCTAAATTAAAGCACCGTGCAACAAATAATATCTTTTTTAAAAATATCTCTTATTACTAACAAAGTTATTAAAAGTTGTAAGATAGGCAGAGAAGTGCATCATTCGTTTATTACGTACGTTTATATTATAACTAGCTGTGCCCGCGACTTCGTCCGCGTGGAATAGTTTTTTGGGTACCATACCTCTGTACCGTAACTTATATAAGAACTTTGAATGTCATGTTTATTTATATCGAATCAATAGCCTGAAAAATAAGTATCAAGTTTCTAGCTCTAAAAAAATAGCGATACCTCCATACAGCTTTTCATCCCCCATTTCGACCCCTTACAACCCTTATCTCGAATAAAAAAATAGTCTATGGCCTTTCTCAGGGTCTAAAGATAGTCTGTATCAAATTTCATCAAAATCGGTTGAGGTTTAAGCGGGAAAGCGCGACAGACAGACAGACAGAGTTTCGCATTTATAATATTAGTAGGAAGTAGGATTTGTTAGAAAGTATTATCGCAATATATAGTAGGTAAGCAACGTAACGCAATTTTTACAGTTGAACTCACCAGAATGTATGAACTTGCGTAAATGCTTCTTGAATCGCTTTCATAATTTTGGTCACAATCCATTGATGATTAAAATTACTATTGTCATCCATATCATCATCTAAATCATTTCCGACTTCCGTATTGGTTTTGGCACTTTCCGAAGCAAACATTTCACCGGTTTCTTCATCAGAATAGTAATCATCATATACAGAATCGTAATCTTCCTCTTCTTCAGAATAATCTAGTACTTCCATATCTAATACCTAATAAAATGTATTATTTAGAACTCGGATAAAATTTCAACTATGCTAATTTAACAGTCTAAAGCTGCAGTCGGCAACCTTTTGGCACTCAAGGGCTAAAACATGACAACTTGATACATCATTCGTACGTTAACATGTCAATATTAGGTACAAGAGTAAATAAATTTTTGGGGAATTAAAATTAAATAAATTACTAAGTCTCGTGTGAGTGTTTGTAAGGTACACACTTTCCAGGCTGTTTAGCCGTGACGAGTTCCCAAACTCATTATGGATGAAGAAAATTCTGTGGATGGAAGTGGTAAAAGTGATACAGAGATTTTAAAGGAATGTGAAATAAACTGATTAGTGCGGTACCGCTTGAACCAAACAATTTGAAAGAAGAATTAGCCAAATTGCAGAGTTATGAAGAGTAAGTATGGAAATGAATTCTCAGAAGAATAGAAGAGTAAAAAATGCGTGGATACAACTAGTAAAGATAGATTTATATAAGTAGATAGGAAGAATAAACGCATGTTTAGATGTAATCCCACAATTCAGCAGCAGTTTGAAGCACAAATAGGCAAGTTGGAAATACCTAGCTTTGAGTTAAATATGATGCGATGAAATTGATAGAAAATGTAAATTCAAAGAACTTTATAGTATTTATCAGAAATCTTTAGAAACTACTGTAACATATGTGTTCTGTTGATCTTGAATTTACAAAGAATATTGCAATTTTTTCTTTTTTCGTCAAACGTCTAGATTTTAATGGTAAATGGGTGGAAAGTAAGTGTCAGATTATACTATGAGCGTAAAAAATTACCCTTTTATGTGTCTGAATACGATTGCAACTTCTTTGTAAATAAGTACACCTTTCCTGTAATGTAATGCTCTGGGTGTTCGATATTTGGACATATAATTCAATTATGCCCAACAAAAAGATTTATGCCCGGAATGCGGAAGTACAGAACATATTAATAGCAAATTTCAAAACTTTAAATTACCTTAATTGCAAAGGTCTTCATTACATTTTAGACAGGTCTTGTCCGATGTATCGCAAGGAAAAAGAAATACGTTATGTAATAAATAAAGGCCTTTCAGATTGTAATAAAGAAAAAACAGAAGGAAACCCTTTTAAGAAACATTCAACTGACAGAAAATTCTACACAGATATGTAGAGATATAGGCCGTCCAACGTACATTCATGTTGTAACTGCTGGAATCTATATAAAAACGCTATTGCGAAGAGAGGTGTAGAAGGCTGGGAAAGGAAAATAAATTAAAATCCGGAAAAAAAATGAAGAATTCCACAAAGAAAACAGTTACTAATAATGCGGACCAAAAAGTAGAAGAAAATTTCATAGAAAGCGAAAACACAAAAAGAGAACATAATGACAAAAAAGGAAAGAAGGACTTGAAAAAATTACTGGAATGAACTGATTTAATTATGCTGTCACAAACATTTATGGAAGAAAAGATATGTGTAGTATTCGTGGCTATATTAGAGAGATTAAAGTATTTGTCGGTGGTTTAATATCGGGCTGAAGAGTCTTATAGACAATCATGGACTATTTTAAGATTAATAATGACTAGTAAAAAATTGGTTGCCTGTGAAGTCGGTATACGGGCGAAAGTTTTACGTGACAACGACTTTGAGTGGTAAAATAATTTTAATGTGAATATTCATTCGTATAGTAGGTATAAGGATGAAATATGCTATAGGTGTATGCCTATCTCTCTCGCTCTGTCTCTCTCGCTCTTAGGCGGGCTAACTGTGCTCGAGTGGAAGGGACGCGTGCCTTTCACTTTTTATGTCTGTCTCTCTCGCTCTTAGGCGGGCTAACCATGCCCGAGTGAAAGGGACGCGTGCCTCTCACTCGCTCTTATTGTGAGCGCATAACGTGAGCGGAGCGTAACGCAGTTTCTTGAAGTGTCACCCGGCAAACCAATTTATAAGACGTTGTCACGTCAAAAACAAAAATAATGTTCGTACATCACGCATGTGTCCCATCGGGGCAAGCAGAGACTATGGATCTCCACTTGTTACGATCTTGGCATACCTCTCTTGCTTCCCATACTCGCATTAGTCTTTTCAGGCACGTTAGTTTATTCTTGGTACTTCTGACCTGGCCCTTCTTAAATACCTTTTCTACCTGGTTAAGATATGTTCACCTCGGTCGTTATATACTAACACTTCCATTTACTTTCGTTCTTATTAAAATATTCTTATAATAAACCTTATTATTAGTATTAACATTTTACAAAGGAATTTGCAGCTTGAAACAAAGTTTAAAAAAAAAATTAAAAAAATAAAATAAACTTTAACTCGATTAAAGAAATAAAACATGTGGCTATACATAATGAGGAAGACTTGGTTGGACTTTGAGGATAGATAAAAGACAGAAATGACTTATATGGCGGGGTTAATTCATTAGAAGCAAATTAAAATTCCATGCTCTTCTCATCTCAGAATCCTGGCTAAAACCTTTTCTTCTTTTTACTTTTTACTTTCTTCCTGGTTTTCAACTCATTAGAAACTATCATTCACATCATATCATCATCATCAACTATCGGTGGGCGGTAGTAGTGGCGCGGCTATTTATCTTCGCTCATACATCACCTTTTCTGTTGTAAATGTGTCACCTCAGCCTCCCCCGCCTAACGCAGGTGAGCATCTTTTTATTGAAGTTGAGTTCAACTTCAACAAAATACCTTCAATAAAAGAACCTCATTCAGAAGTTCTCGTTAGAGTTTATTACTGCCCATCTATTCGTACTAGCTACTTTTCCAGATTAGACTCTATTTTAGAAACTATTATTCCTTCTTACAGTTACACATTTATTATGGGCGATTTCAATACCTGCCTTCTTAAATAGGACTCGCGCACTTTATCTTTTCTCTCTGTCATAGAAGCTTATAACCTCTCGTCGTTATCACTTAACGCATCACATCATTGCCGAAACTCGTCCCCTCTCCTTATTGATCTCACTATAGTTCCTTCCATTGACCGTGTTGCCAAACACGGTCGATGCTCCGCTGATGCTTTTTCGTATCATGACCTCATTTTCATTTCCTATAAAATACGGCCTCCTAAGACGAGAGCTAAATATCTTCTGCGACGTAATTTTGGTGACATGGACCTAAGTGATCTCTCTAATGACGCAGCACATATTGACTGGACTCCGATTTTTGACTCTGTATCTATTGATGAGCAAGTCAATGAGTTCAATAGCATCCCTATCCAACTATATGACAAGCATGCTCCAGTTCGACCTATCAAAATAAAACATCAGCCAGCGGCTAAGGTTAATGACGACATCAAAGCCATAATGAAGAGGAAGTTAATTGCTACAACAAAGTTTAGGTGTCGACCAACAGACGCCAAGAAAGAAAGTATATATCAATTCGTAGTCACTGTACTGAGGTGTGTACGAATGCTCAACGCCAACATATTCATACTTCAGTGCAAAGCGGTGACCCAGCTAAAGTCTGGGAATTTCCAAGATCTCTGGGGATAGGAAAAACGCGTAACGACAATATTCCAATTGACCTCGACTTATACTTATTGAACCATCATTTTATCGATTCATCCCATTTGACAATTTGATTAAATACGTTATATTATCTTTCAACTCTTGCGACCCCTGACTGCCCTTAATTCGTCTTTAGTCGTATTAGTGTATTTGATGTGAAAAAGAGCATTATTACTATTACTTCCAATGCAGTTGGAAGTGACTGTATCATCCGTAATGATCCTACTCATCCTAGATCAAATCCTTTCTGTAATTTGTCATATCCTTAATTTTTCAATTAACAGTAGTGCCTCTAAAAAGTCCAACGCAATTGCGCCTTCTGATTATTATCGACCTATTTCTATCCTACCGTTCCTCTCCAAAGTCCTTGATTGCCTTGTCTATAATCAACTTAGTCCTTTTTTATACAAAAATAAACTCCTATATCCCCTACAGTCTGGTTTTCGCCCAGGCCATAGTTCTACCACTGCCCTTATTAATATTCCGGATATTAGGTCAGGCATGGAGGTCGGAAGTCTCACGGTTCTGGCATTTCTAGATTTTAGCAAAGCTTTTAATACTGTTGATTTGACATTCTGCTCGGTATTCTGCGCACTTATAACATATCTCCATCAGTTAACGACTGGTTTCATTGTTACCTGTTTGGTCGCTGGCAGAGTATATGCATTGAGAATGTATCATCTACTTGGTTTACTACGTCTGCAGGTGCGCCACAGGGTAGCGTTTTATCTCCTTTACTCTTCGCAGTATTTATTAACTATATCACGAAAATTCTTTCCTCGTCCTACCACCTCTATGCAGATGATTTGCAAATTTATCACCAGGGTGTTTTGCCGAGCTGCTAACAGGCTTAGAAACGGAACCGTATAACTCTGCATAGAACCTCTCGATCTCCTCTAGAACCTCGGCCTTGATCGACGCTAAACTTCCATGTTCTCTCTTCAATTTAGTCATTAGATTTTGTCCAATAGACATTAGATTATGTGTATTAGTGCTTAGTCTAAAGGTAAATAAGTTCTCCTAAGCCTTACTTAATGATCCTGATGGTTACTTAAACTAGGAAATAAATAGGTAAAAAGATAATAATATCTGCCTTAGCGTAAATTTACGAAATTAAACTCGTCATGAATACTTCAAGTTTAATAACACTTGATGAATACATGACATCTTATAAAATAATGCGCCAAACCATACCTGTCTCTGTTTACTTTTCAGTTTCTCCTCAAACTGTAAACATTTGCTGAATTTTCTTATAATCTTTGGCTCATTTGCAACTGGTGAAGATTTATTATTTTCTCTACTTTTTATTTCGTTACTAGTTGTTTTCGGTGACAAAGGTTTGTCTTTAACGCTGTTTTCATTTAAATTAGTCTTGACACTTTTAGATTTGTCAATATTTTTTCTAGCATGAATGTTCAACTTCTTTTGATGTAAGCTTGTAATAAAATCGGACTTGATGTCTATTTTTCTAACAAACGTCACACTTTGTGGTTTCTCTTTATTCTGTAAATAAACGCCAAATATAGACTCAACGGCAAGGTAAATAAAAATAACGGGCCCGCTGGCGCAGATGGTAATGAGTGATCTTATCCTTTGCGCCTAAGATCCAATCCCCACGCAGGAGAAAAAATTATATGATGATATTTATGTTTGTTCTGTGTCTGGGTGTTAAATATATGTATTTAAGTTGTATATTTGTTATTCCTCTGCTGTCTGTATGTCCGTAACACAAGCGCTTTAAACGACTTATCACGGAGTCAGATCAATGTACGTATTATTATTATTAAATATTTATCTTTAATAAAAAGATACAAATAAAATTAACAAGAGTTATAAACGAGTTAAAAATTAATATTAGGTCCTAAAGACAGGCTTTACATACCTCAGTAGATTTCTTGCCGGACTTAAACCTCAAATTACACTTATGGCCGACTTTAGAATTTTCAATCGTATTTTCCCTAGATGTTTTCTCTGAAGCAGCAGGCGCAGTACTCTCTTTATGTTCACTATCTGTAACAGTAAATGATACATAAATAATTAAATATATTTCTAGGTAACTCGGTACACCAATTATTAATGCTTAATTAATTTCTACAGGTTTATTTTATAAAATTATACGAATACTTTTGTCTGTCTTATTTGTCTTACCATCGTTGGCGTATTGAGCTGTACTTGAAAATTTAGATCACAAAAAGGTCAGCCGACCAAGACCTACGCCTACGCAATATAGGTTTTGGGCAGATTTTAGACTACTAAAGGTACTTTTTGTTGTGTACACGTATCAGAACAGGTAGGAAGGGCAGAGTTCAAAAAGTTGTAAAATACATAACGTGATTAATGGTCGACCCAAAATCAGAATTACGTTATTTACAAAATAGAGGCAAAGTTTTTAAGAATAAAACGCAACCTTTGAGTCGACATGGAAACATCTTACCATCTACTTGTAAAAAGAAGCTTGCAACGTTACTACTATCATCTTACGTTCTTATCTAGAGATGAGATGCTTTCAATTTATTTCATACTGATAATTTTACTTCCTTAGTTCATTCGTTTTCGGAGAGTTAATAAAATACCTTATGAGATTTTGACAGATAATAAAACAAATTTAACAATATCCCTCGAAGCAATTCAAAAATATTTCGTAATATCTTTACATTTCTTATCTCACTTTTAAAACTAGTCTTTCATTAACTAAGTAAAGAAAAAGAAACCTTACCATAACAGCTGGACATGGTCACATTAGCAGAAGGATCCTCGATAACATCAAACAAATCGTTATTACCAGAATCCAAATTGGTCTCTTTTATGTCATTCAATAGTTTAGCTAACATGTCCGCAGCTGCTTGGACATCTTCACTGTCGTTCAAAATTGTCTGGAAGAGACAACAACATGGATATACATATCTATATTTATAAAAATATTATAATGACATTCATTCTTTTACTTTACAATGACTGACACATTACCGTAATAACTAGTGTCTTTTTTTAGAGAAGGTTCGTACAGACGTCTACTGTCTAATAATTACTGCTACTTTTAAGTCCACAATTTCACATAACGTCTATACATGTTACTAATATTACTGGGTCTGAATATGAATTTATCTTTTAATTTTAAATATGAACATACCTCTAAAGAATCAATTAGATAGACTCCATAGCTATACATCTCCATAAAATCCTCTGGATTTATGTACGTATTAATTTTGCCTGTAAGTAACAAGTCATTAGGCAATAACAATTACACATTCAAAATATATCGATTAACAATTTTATGACAGAATCTTACCTCTTAAGTCACTAATAGTATACAGAAAACTTGTAAGTTTTATACACGCTTCAACAACATCTTGGTCATCACTGAACTTCTTCTTTATACATTCAGCAGCTTCATGCAAAGTCCACGGAGGTGGCATACTTCGATTAAGATACGAGGGAGATTGCTGTAAAATATCTGTTAGAATCTCCTCCATTATTTGAACAAACCTCGAAACCCATTCATCACATTTAACTCTTAAACATTCTTCCATTGTTTTTGACTCTATTTCAAACATAACACATTTGCTTGTAAATATATCATTTCGAATATTTTTATGGTATTCTTTGAGACTACTCACGCTGTTTGAATCAACGTGGCTGGCTGTGTTCGAAATGATACCAGATGTGGACCTTTCATCGATCGTAAGACTCTCGTGTACTCTTTGCATAGAACACGAACTAGATGTTATATCACTTCTGTTAATAATGTCAAGGTAAGAGCCACACTTTTTAATTTCACCATTACCAAGACTCTCCTTCCCTGTATTAAAATTCTCATCAACAATAGATACTAACATACTTTGATCTTTTGAAGTGTCAATATTTGACGTTGGTTGTTGTTGTACAGAATCATTTGCTGACAAGCTTATTTTCCTTCTGTGCCATTTAAATTGCTTTCTCCCTTCACAGTTTTCGATAGTATGATTACTCTGGTGTGACGTATTACGTTTTAAACGTATCTCTCTCTTCTTTGGTATTTCGTTAGTATTGAGATTTACGCTACTGGTACTCGTATTTGTGAGCTTAAATGTACTATGATTATTTAAAGAGTTTTGTGATAACTCTTGGGTTTTAGCAAAATCAATCTGGGCCTGCGCTTTAGCATCTACAATATTTTTGAAATTATCAGAATTTTCTTTATCTTTTTTAGTTTCTTCATAATTTTTGTTCAGATCCTTACGACAACTCTCTTCAGTAACAATAAAACTTGCTTGTAGATTTTCATTTGCAATATCCCGGTTGGAGTTCGTTTGGGTCGATGGGTCGTTATTTATATCATTACTGATTGTTATTTGATATGCACCATTTTTATTAAAACTTGCAGACTCTTGAACACGTTCTAAACTAACAGTTTGTTTGTTCTCAATGATTTCCTTTAAATGTTGTATATTAAATATAGGAATAACTGGAATTTTACGATCGTACCATTTTATATTATCAGATACAAGAACCTATAACAATGACAAATACAAGACTATAAAACATTTTTTTACCAATACAAATAATATAGCAATTTATCCATGATTGTACTTACCACGTCATAGTTTTGCCCCGATAGTTTCACCGAAAATTCTAGTATGTTTGTACTCTGGGCGTCATTGGAGGGATCTTTGCCTGTGCATTAAAATATAACAATTTAATGTATTGCAGACATACCAATTTGAAGATATTCGTAAAAGATAGTCAGACAAAAGACATCTAAATATTGGATTACATTAAGGGGTGGACAATACAATAAAGCAAGATTTTCAAGTTTAAAAAAGTCATAACTTGCAATATAAAAAACCAATAATACTATGATGATATGATGAATGTATAATAAAAATAAGCTATTAACTAAATAAATAAAAAATCGCATGCCACTGTATGACTGTTACATTTTCTTTAAATAAATACTTAAGAAAGATTTATTTATAATGGTTATATCTAGTGTAGTTAGATCTCCGTAATAAAGAAATCTTCATCAAAGGGCGATATTTCTATCTTAGTGTATTTTAAAAATAAAAAGAAAAACATTACATACCGATAACAGCATGGCCTGAAGCAAATTGTTGCATCAGTAGCCGTAAGGTATAGTGGGCTCGGTGCATTGTTTGCAAGTCATTGGAGCGACTGGCGTCCTGAATGTTGGCCATAGTTTGATCAGACACCATCAGTTGACAGTCTTCATCTGATATACATATATATAAATATATGTAATTGACATTTATTTCCTATATTTGATTTTAATAATCACTAAGATCATAAAAATCAACTTAAGCACAATTCCAAAAAATAAAATAGCTAATTTCTTTAGTATTTTCTCAGAAAACCATGGTACCTACCAAAGGAATTATTAAAAATAAAGTGCCGAAACTACGTATATGCGTGCAGGTAATGACTCAAATCTACGTTATAATTATATATTAAAAACTATGTTATCTGTATGATGTTAACACAACAAAGTAATATTAATAAATTACCTGAATTGACCACTATATTAATGAAATTGTAGTGAATAAGCAAGACATCGACATCGGCCACTATAAACCAGCATGAGCTTTTGCCTGTGAATACAATGCGCCTCAGTGGATCCACATTCAATTTCAACTGAGTTCCTTGCACTGATGCATGTTTCTGAACAACAAACAAATGGCATACCTAAATTTTGAATTTTTCTTAAAATCTGAGATATCATAGATTACCTAAGAGATTTGTTATGTATGTCCTACTGAAAATACATGACTTTAATAAAAAAAAAACATAACCTTTTTCCTATTCTCACAATCTGGAGATTGTCTAAGGGTTAAGCTTTGGTTTTTTAGTGTTTAATACAATAAACTATAGATATCACTTTTAAATGTATATTTTATATTCATAACAAACCTGTTCCTAATGTATCCCATTGTTTAAATTAACTGCTCAAAGTCTCACAAAAGATATCGGAAGGCAGATGTAGAAAAAATAGAATGGGGCATAGAAGAATTAACATAAGAGTTTGTCTGGGATCTTATATTTATAGCAGTGACATAACTATTCTGTATACTAGATGGAACTTATATTTTTTTGTGTACTTTTTCCCGCCTTGTGCTTTTCCTATCCCTTTCAACTAATTTGGAAGTTTCGATTCATCCATTCATGGATATGTAACTCATAACATATTATCACTAACAATGATTCTTAGACTCTTTAGCCATTAACTGACAAGAAATATTGCACAAAATATATACTTCTATGTATGACTTTTATAAAGAAAAAAATATAATTAGAATACTATAATAAATGATTATTGTTTAAATTTTAGCAATTTTAGCTTCAAATAGTGGCAACTTATAAATATTTATTTTTAAAGCACCTTTACAGAAAAACATTCAGATGTCTGATTAAAAATAAAGATAGACCTGTTCATATATATTTTTTGCATTACCTTTATCCATGCATCATCTGTATCATTTGTATATTTTTTATTAAAAGCTGGCTTAATAATTTTAATCATGTTATTGTCTCTACATTGTGCATTGTTTTTTTCAGAATTAATGTAGTCATTCACGATATCTGGAACCAAAAACAAGAAAACAGTAAAATTGAAATAGTAAGATAAGATGAACCACACCAAAATTAATTCAAATTACCTCCATATATAGCTTGTTGAGCTTTATTCCATCCACCATTTATTTTGTTTGACAATATTTGACGAAGATCATTACTAGTTGAAGAGTTATTAAAATTCTTGCTATAGGTCAAGTTATTTTGTCTTGGTATAAAATTTCTTCTATTACCTCTTTGATTAAACTTACTACCAAAGTTATGATTAAATTGAAATTTTCTATTGTTAAATCTGTACCCACCAACATTATTAAAATGGCCTAAAAAAGGCACCATTGTATTCCCCATAGGCATATACTGGTCCATATTGTTGTAAGCAACATTGACAGTAGGTTGAGGTTGATTCAATTGGGGAGTTTGTGTTTGTGCTATTACTATTTGATGGCTAGAAGGTAATGTCCAAATATTTGAGTTTGCAGTGGTAGGAGAAACTTTTAAAGCTGATGATGAGTCTACTTGAGTTACCGTGCTACATTTTGTACACTGAGAGTTTATAATTGGGGTGATGATATGAGGTGGCGGTTTATTGAACTGGTTATTTATTACTGGTTTATTATAAATGCTTGGAGGTACTTTCGATGATTTTTCATGGTGATTCTGTGTGAGTTTAGCATGGTTAGTCTGATCAACCGGGGGTTCTGTTGGTTCTGGGCAGTGTTCCAAACTACTTTCTGGTTTTAAAAGTTTTGTAGCTTGTTTAGCTTTCTCTATCTGAAAGAAATTCTTTATAGTTAAGACAAAAATAAAATGAACTACTTTGAAATACATATATGAAAAAACTTTTTAAAACAATTTTACCTCTGCATCACTTAAATTCCAAGCAGCTTCACCAGTCAATGTATTGAAATAATAAATTCGACCAGGGTGGGATCTTGATCTGTTTATAACCCAACAATTACCTACTGAAGTCACAGCTTGATTATGAACCTGGCTGTGGTCCGGAGGATTCTCGTTACTCATTATCTATAACAATAATATTTAAATAAGAGAAGAATATAAGCTATAGAATCACACTGAATATATTACAATGTACAGCAAAAGTAAACGCCTGTGGGCAAAATTGTTTGAAAAATGTGCATGCGATTACAATGCAATGGCAAATACTCATTATTCGTTATGTGCGGTTAAATATAAATCATGCTACTATATGTGCTATTATTACTTATTTCTTAAGTTTAAACATTAGTTAGAACCTTCCTAAACAATTTAAGAATGACTTTGACGCTAAAGGGAATGTTCAAAATATCCGAGAGAATACTAGTGTATGAGTAAATTATTGCAGCAAATAATATTATTCCAACAATTTTTATTCCGACAAATAAAATATAGTGAGATAATTATGTATACACCACAGAACAGATATAAATTATAAATTAATGGTCATGTCTACTAAACATTTCGTTCATTTCATTCGTTAAAACATAGAAGTTACTTGTTAATGAGCAGCATTTTTATGTACACGAAGTAAAAAATCAAATTACGCTGGCCAGTTAAAATTTCCCAGGCAGTTTTGAACTCAATTGTAACCAAATAAAAATTAAAGTCGATTGCAAAATTATAATATATTCGTATAAGGTGATTTCCCGCGCTTTGTGTAAATTCGAGAACATTAGCATTTACTACAAAATTAAATTAAAAATAAGTTGATTTACGACAAATAAAATATAGTGAGATAATTATGTATACGCCACAGAACAGATATAAATTATAAATTAATGGTCATGTCTACTAAACATTTCGTTCATTTCATTCGTTAAAACATAGAAGTTACTTGTTTATGAGTACATACAGATGTACACGAGGTAACAAATCAAATTACGCTGGCCGGTTAAAATTTCCCAGGCATTTTGAACTCAATTCTAAGCAAATAAAAATTTAAGTCGATTGCAAAATAAGGTAATTTTTCGCGCATTGTGTAAATTCGAGAACATTAGCATATACTACAAAATTAAATTAAAAATAAGTTGATTTATATTAAAATAAAGTGACACATACCAAACTTACTTGAAATATCACAATTTAATTCAAAGAAAAGTATCATCATTGAGATTAGCATTAAAAGAAATCACTACCAAATATTCCAAAAGAGGTAAATAAAGTACTGAGAATACAAACGATTTTTTATACCGCAAGATAATATCCGTGTTTTCGTCCGTATCTATGTAATTTTGAAGATATGTACTGTTAAAAAGTTCCATATATACGTAGTTATTTTCACGTTCTTTTAGTATAAATCTGTTATTTTGTAATTACACAGAAACTTTTTTAATGTTTTTTTCTTTATTGGTAAGCATTCTTAATAACCTAATCCTGTCTTACTGACGAGAGTTGAGACGAGCCTCGCCCAGAGAGCTCGGTCTGAAGGCATCCTGACTAAGCTGTACGAAGTGTGCAGCTGTGTTACTACGCCCAGATCGAACAGGAACCCACTTCTAGAGCTTGAGTCCCTTGAAAATGCGGCTACAGACGATATCATGACACCCTTGTTCGCACGTCACACCGGATTTACTCTCCGTCCTACTGGATCATAGCTATTGTAGCTGATTACATCATAGGAATCACCACGATTAGGTACAACAGGGAACTGAGAGCCTCCCCTTAATGTTTCGACATGTACATGTCTTGTCATGACAGATCAGGTCTGACTTCCTATTGACTGATTACTGACTTGATTGTCAGGTAAGAAAAACAGATTGGGCAACCCAACTGCGGTGAACTAGAAGATGCAGTGCGCGTTCGAACCACCAAAAAAGGTCCATCCAGATTACCTTGGATATCATGCTATAATAGAATGCCATTTATGACAGATTGATGATTAGATGCACAAACGCGGAAGGAAGGCGAGAGAGTCAAGCAAGAAAAACAATCAATTCCTTTCCAATACTACACTAATTTGCAATAAAAAGGGCACCTAAGCAATGAACCATTTCAAATGTTACTATTGGTTTGTTTGATAATATAGGTAGTTTTACTTTCACAATTTTGTAAATTAATGAGCGAATATTCGTTTTCGCCAGTGTTATCATAAATTTTTGATAACATTTATGGGTTTTAATACTAAAGTTCACTAGTAGTGTATGCTCGCTAGTAGTGCATATGCTCGTGAAGTAAAAGTTAACAAAAATTTTTGTTTGTTTTTTCTTTAATAAAGTAAAAGCAGATAAATATTTAGCATCGAGTGTGACCCCCTCTAACTGAAATCACAGCTTGAATTCGTCTGGGTATGCTAGCGAGGATATCCCGGATGCTTGCTTGCGGAATACGTTCCCACTACGCGGTAATCACATTCTTCAGCTCTCTGATGGTCTACGGAGCCGGTTGTACTGATCTCACGCGTCGTTCCAGGTCGTCCCAAACATGCTCTATAGGATTGAGGTCGGGTCTTCATAAAAATTGAGTCTTCGCCTAAAGCGGCCAATGCGGGTTGTGCATGAGGAATTAGAACTTCTGTTATGTATCGATGTCCAGTCAGTGAGCCGTTTTCAATAAAGACTAACTCTGTACGATCCATTGAATACCTGCCCAAAACATTACAAAGCCCCCACCGTAAGGTGTGATATCTTCAAAACAAGCCGTGATATCTGCAAAGCGTTCTCCTCGTCTTCATAGCACTCGCCGACGTCGATCTTCACCGAACAGAGATATCCTGGCTTCATCGGAGAACAATACCCTATTCCAGTCTTCTTGAGTCCATGACTCACAATTTCGAGCAATCCTAAGCCTGGCAACTCTGTGCTCACGGAGTAACTTCGGGCCGCGGTCCGGGCGATGACTGCGTATATTGGCCGCGAAAAGCCTCCTCCTGACCGTCCATAGACTAATATGTACATTTCTTACTTCTTCGAGGTTGGTCTTAAGATCCACATATGAAGACTTGCGATTTCTCAATGCGAGACTTACAAGAAAACGAACATCCCGTGGTTGGGTACATGGTTTTCTTCCAGAACCAGGCCATCTCTCGACGGAACCGGTGTCTTGATACCGCTGCCAAGTCCTTTGAATCGTCGAGCGACTCACACTTAACCTCTGAGCCACGAAGCATTAGCTGCAACCCTCTTCGAGCAGCGCAATAATTTTAGTAGCATTTACCACTTTTTCTAACATTATTGAGACAGCTAAACAGCAATAAATGAAGCTTTGACAATTAAGAATATGAAATAAATTCATAATAATTGACTAAAAGATATGAAAACCGATATTATCTTTTGGAACTTCGCACTAAAATGAAGGATAAAAAGTGATTTTCTGTAAAAACGAGCATTAAACGAAAATTTGAATTTAGAATGTATTGTGTTTAAAACAGTAATTTCTAAATTCAAATTTTCATTCAAATCTATTCAACCGTTTATTTTTAGTACATTTCAGTGACATACACATATACAGTAGAGTTTACATATAAAGATAAAATAAAGCAACCTAATCTATAAAAACCATTAAAATAATAATATCCCAACTTTCTTTATAATTATTTTTTTGGTAAAAATATATTGATGTTTAATATATTAATTACTTTACTAAAAAACCTAGCTGGTTGATAAAGTGAATTCGTGCAACATGGAAAACTATATTCAGAAAGTTAAAGCAATTGTCTTCAAGTAAAATCTAACTTTTTCAGAACAAAAACCAAGTGGTTTAGCATATTTTATAAAAAATAATATAGCTATTATTATTATTATATTATATAGTAGGGATACAAAAGTGAAAGAGGATACAGAGAAATATATTAAACTAAATAAGACCAGTGGTACTTAAAATATGTAACAAGTTAATAGATCAATCTTAGAAATTGGGCTTTTTTACAATGGTTCAACACACCTTGCCTGCTTTCTATGATATTCAAAATTTAAACCTTTTTATCATATTTAAGTATTTATAATATTTATTTCAAAGACAATTCTTAACACACATAAAGACAAATTCCATATAATAAGATTGTCAAAACTGATGACTAAACAATATTTTCTCATATTTTTATTGTTAACTTAATGCCAGCAAATCATGAAAAATAAGAGAAAAATATAGACTTTCTAAGCTCTTAAATAATAAAATATGATCATATGAATATGAAATGAGTAAAAAAAATATTACATGCACAAACAAGTTACAGTATTGTTTTTTTTACTCATGGTAACAAAGGTTTGGTTCATATATTTTGTTAATTCAGTTATTATTTTATGCAATTGACATAAAAATGCTAAGCTTGCAGCAAAACACTTATGCTATAGTTTAACATTTTTTGAATTACTTTATATTTAATTAACAGATTCATTAAAGTTTGGCATCTATTGGTGTAATTCTTTGATTTATACTACAACAAATCCCTACAAAATAACTAGTTAATTAAAGATATACCTATATAACATATTAATTGTGCAATTTAGCATCATTAACAATTGAATAGAATTTAAGAGTAGTAACAATTTGAGCTTAATTCATTGCTGTAATAATATCATTTTTTATTTATCTTTAATAAAATGATGTCTGGGCTTCTATAATTGGCATGCTGCTGTTCTTCAGGAATTTTCTCCACATAAAAGTTATCTGTTAATTTGTCATAAAATGTATCCCATAGCTTCTTTTGTATTTCAGTATCCCTTAGTTCCTGAGTCAAAAAAATATTTGGTTTCTTTGCAATGGTGTTCGTAAGACATTGCAATGTTTGGACCAAAGGGTCAATTGCCTGTAAAATTTAAATTTGTATAAACTTAATTATTTTTCATACATAATTTCTATGGGAAATCCAAATGGGAATGTTTGTTGATTCTTAAATAACATTATCTTAGTCTGCTGTATCATATACATTACTATTTTTATAATAAAAGCACAAGGATATAATAATTATTTTCTCATTTCACTAAGTCAAGTAATTAATCACTTACCTTAGTGAAAAGAGAAAATAATTGCAATTGCAACCAGATCTCTTTTATAACTTAAAGTATACTCGGTTATAATTACCTCGTCATAATAAACACAATCAGCCATAACAATCATGTCAAATTCCTCTTTAATAATGTCAGAAGAGTTATCTCCCCACACCAAAGATTCTGCTGTTGCATATCCGCCCATACTGCCAATTTTTGTTTTATTTTCACTAATGTTTAATCTAAGTAGAGGTAAAGCTTCTGGCAAATCTGTAAGTGTAGCCTGCGCCCTGAAATATAAATGTAGATATAATACATTTAAATATGATATTATTTTCAAGAATAATTGTTTTAAAAAAAAATCGCTCGCCTGCATTTAGTTCGTTATATCAGCTTGAAATATGTATAGCAACACCAAGCAAGACAAACAATAAACGCTCATATTCAATTACACTAACCCTAAAGTGGCAGCTGTAAGCCCCACTAACCCAAGTCCAGATCCTAGCTCCAGTACCTTGATACCACTTAAAAACTCTGGTTTGTGCTGACACATAGTTTCAAGATATTTGGCTAGGACCAAAGACGCATCCCAAACCACACAATTAACATCTCCTTCCATTTTTTGATATATTTTCAAAGTTTTCAAACATATTTCTATATCTATTTCTCTAGGAAATAAATCGTTAGTTTGAAAACTTGATCTCCTGTGAGACATTCCAATTAATATTTCTAAAAAATATTTAACTTTTTAATTGCTAAATATTTCTTCAAAACTTTGTTTATATTTCATTCATCTATACATTGACAAAGCAATATTGATTGACTATCCTTAACAATACTTGACATACCAAATTTGACATCGAAAATTATGTGTTGCAATTTATATTTTAGATTGTTCAAACTAAAAAAGAATATGAGGATTCGAACTGAGTTTAAAAATTCCTTGTGATAAAGACGATAAATTACAAAATACATTAAATATCATTTTGTTAGCCTAGGTTTATGGTAAAATATATCTATTCTACGAGTTCTATGTCCAAATTACATATGTTTTGTCATTAGAGAAAAAAAAAATCGATTAAATGAATTCGATTCGTAAGCCAAAGACAATAAAGTCTAACATTTGCATACGGCAAGACTGAAATCATATGACAGTCGATCATTTATTTTCGATCAAAATGGCTGTGAAAATGGCTCTTTTTTGGATTTGTCTGGTTTTATCAGCAATCGGTGAGTATTTATTAATTTTTTTTTGTTAAAACAATAATGCTACGTGCTTATAATATAGTTAACTAAATCCACTTCGTATTTTTTATCAGGTTCTTCCAATGCTTCGGGTGAACTCAGTGTACTTCATAGCCCAGCCTCCTTGAGGTTTTCTGGTGCTTCTAAAACTCTTGAGAGTCTTCTAAAAGAAATCTTCTCGGCTTCACTCGGGCTGTCAGTGGAAGAGGTATGTAAAATAGTTGTGTAAAGGGGTTGTCTGATTTTCTGTTTTCCAGCAGTAGGTAACTTAAATGTTATTAATATCTTCAGAATTCTGCATGGAATGGATTGTCTATTGTGGATCCGTTCAGTACACCAGAAGCTGTGGTCGAAGTGTATGTCGATGGGGTATCCAGTCTTGGAAATACTGTAAGTTTTTTCAATCACATGACCTTGTTTGTGTTCTATGAACAAATCAGTCAATACGATTATTAAACTTTTCCTTTTATAAATGATGTACATTGAATGTCTTATACATTAACAATTTTCGCCATTGTTATAACTTTTGAATCTCAGACTTACTTATATTTCAGGCTAATATTAAGTCTAAAACCTATGCACTCAAAGTCGATCAATATGAACCAGACACTTTCGAGGCTGTCCAACACCGCATCAAGCAGCGGTTCACCAGTGGTGGCAACAAGCTTGTCAAGGTTGACTTGTCTGACTCAAATCAGGTAAATAAAGTGTATTGTAAAAAATGGATAACTAGCAGTTGCTTTTATATTTCTGTTAATATTTAGACACAATATATATGTATAAGAACTTTAATTTTTGTAGTTTACAAAGTCTGATGTATTTGGAGAGATTGCAGTCCCTAAGGTACCTAAAATGACTTTGCAACACCTGAAATACTCTGTGGAAGAAGATTACCAATTCCTGAAAGAACTAGAAGTGTTGAAGACACTAACCAACCAGGTAATTATTACTGAAGTGGCAGTATTTAAATTAAGGACATATTTTTGCCATTGCCTCGTAGACTAAAGCTATAATATGCTGTTAAATTTATTATAAAAACACTCCTAACCTAAGTTTACTTGGTGAATGTGTTTGAGGCCACATTGCAATAGTGTTCTATTTGGTGATTATTTCTGAGTAATATGTAATGCTCCCTGCATTACATATTACTCAGAAATAATCTTTCAGTACCTTTGAATTAAAGTTTATTAATTTGTAAAAAAATTTTCAATTGTAAAAAACTATTTTTGTGATCTTTAAGGTAAAGACATTGAAACCAGACAACATTGTGGACTTTTACTACTTCCGATTCCGTTCACTTCATGCTCTATCTGATTTCCATGGGCCCAACTCTCTTCAGGCCAAGGAAGCTAAAAAACTTTTAGGTAAGCTTATATTTATGTTCTATATTTATTATGATAATAAATTTGTATAAATAATTTCTTATGCAATCTTTTGTGTTTAAGTATAATTAAAATTAAAGTTGCATACTTCAAAATAATTTCAAAATTATTCTAAATATTATACTATTATTAAAATTAGGCTGATATAAAATCTCACAACTAATAATAAAACTATTTTTTTAACAGTTTTGAAATGTGGATTATTTCGCCCTAACACCTTTTGTAAATGGATGCCTCATGAAAGCAACACATTGTACAAAACAATCCTAATCAAGTGCATGTTAATAAAGCATTAAAAAAAATAGTTATATTATATTATTTTTTAGTTTGTTTTTAAATTTACTAACTTTATTTCTTTTCTAGGTGAAGTACTAGAAGAACTTACCAATGCTTTCAAAAATGCATATGATGGATCGGTGCTCTTAACAGTTGTAACTACTGACATAGCTCACACTCGTGCCATACGGTCTGTAGATCTCAAGACCTCTGATGTGAGTTTTAAATTTTTTTATCACTGTTTAAACCTTTTTATTTAGTTTTTTACTTTACAATAATTTATACAAGTCAATAATATACTACTTTTGATTTCTGGCATAAATTTATAAAACCATATTTTATCTAAATAATGCTGTACTATTTATTTGTACTTGCAATAATTATAGCGAAAAATACTACAAGCTCATATTATTTTATGTTAACATAATAATTTTCAGTTCAGTTCAATTAGACTCATGATTTAACATTATTTCAATATATTAATTATATTTCTTATTTTTTACAGGGAACACCAAATGTAGCCAAGGACAAGTATGCAACAGATTATTCAGCCATCTTCAACATCATTCTATGGTTTAGCGTGGTGTTTGTATTCACCCTTGTAGCAATTGTCTATGCCTTGATGGATATGGACCCTGGCAGAGACTCCATCATCTACCGTATGACAAGCACCAGAATGAAGAAAGATAATTAAATTTTCTTTCATGTGGCAGGCAAAACATGCCATTTAAATGAATAGCCATAAGCCTAATGAACATCTGTTAGGATTCCAACTATTATATGGCCCATTGCATACTAGGATAAAAAAACTTCACTACATAGTCCTAACCACACAAGTGTTGTAAATGGGCAACGTAATAATAGCTTAAATGTTAGTTTTGAATGTGTTTGTTAATGTATGAGCAATTTTTATGTGATTGCAATGTTATTGTACATACCTAAGAGTTGCAAATATTTATCGCATTGGTAGAGAAGAGAGTATGATACCAAACTTCTATTTAATATATCATGTAAGTTGAAATTATAGTCGCAAATGGAATTAGTGTGATTATCGTTGATGTTATCATTAAATCCAAATACAACTTACTACTACTATGAATATTTATTTACCATCCATGTTTCTTAACAAAATAACAGTATTACGTTAGTCTTTGAAATTTCGAGAACTAGTAGAATCTGAGAGAAATATAAACTTACATTCCCAGTATTTCTTTTTTATTTTGTCCTGTTATCCCCAATATTATTAATTTAAATTTTAAAGAGCAAGTCAATTCACTATTTCACTTTGCTTATGTCATCCAACTACGAGACGTAAACGAAATAATGTAACTAAGACTGCCATATGCTTCTATAATGTTGTAGATAAGCGTTATTAAAAATACGAGACTTTAAAGCTGTGGCACACGACACGATAATTGTTCTCGCTTTATTTATTATTTTGAGTTGAGAATTTATATATAGTGGGCAGCACTTAAAACAAAGTCCTTCCAATTCCCACGGAGAACAAACTTCGCAATTATCGAATTAACAACTACGGCCAATGTGCCGAGCCCTCGAGTGATAGCAATCGGTATCAAATCCGTGTACCCTCGCGTGGCACACAGAATATTTTTTTATAGAATCGTTCTTAATGAGCGGCTTTGGCCATCTTTTCGGTAGCGCTGAAATTGGCGTTATGATAAACCGAAAATAAAAATCTTCAACTAGATTGATCCTGCTTGCATGTATTGGGCCGATGGCGCAGATGGTAGTGATCCTATCTTGTATACCAAAGTTCGTGGGTTGGATGTCCTTCCAGGATCAATATTTGTATTTGTTCTGTGTCTTGGTGTCGTATATTGTAAAACATATATGTAACTATTTATAATTATTCTGTAGTCTGTTATCCGCAACACAAGTGCTTTAACCTACTTGGAGTCAGGTCACGCATGAAATGTGTAAATTTATTATTAACCAGAATTGCATTAGGTATTGCTAATTTCGTCTCTGTCGAAATCAACACTATTGTAAAAACATATTAAATAGAAAATAAAGGCTTTATTTTAAAAAGTTAGGCACTTACATAACACGCATTACATCGATTATAACCATAATTACCATCACAACTAAATGATTATCAACTTAAAATAGTTTTAGTAAATACAAACCTACACAAAAAAATATCTAAATTATTTTGTTAGATGTGGCAGGTATATAAAACTTCATACAAATTTATTTTTATTGCATACATACAGCACCTTACTTAACCATACTTTAAAAAATACGTCAATAACTTACAAAATATTCTGAAACATTATTTGTGAGGCACTTTGGGAAACATTTAAGATCCAGGAATGTAATGTAATCCACTATGAGTAGAATATCATTCTCTATTTAATAAAATTGATTTGAAAATCTTAACATAATGCAATGCATTTGAACTGAAAATAACTTAAAATATTTTTACTATAAATAACAATACAATTAAAAATATATTTGGATTATTGTTATATTAGTGTTATTTAAAAGAACATAATTCTATTTTCCGTAAGTTAACTTAAAATTCCGCTTGTAATTCTGGCTCGATGTACAAAATACAAATCGAGTCTTGTTGAAACATATACATAATGTATTAAACATCGAGAGCCTTTCAGTGTTAACATAAATTACACTAAGCATAACAGTATATTTCGTTCGATCTATAATTATTTGAAAGGCTAGGTAAAGGGAGGGAAGTAAAAGGATCGTGGAGCGAGAGGGGCGGGAGGAGCGGGGTGCGGCGCGGATTTGGTTCGCCGACATTGTAGTGGTGCGCGCGGCGAGGCTCGGGCGGAAGGGGCGAGGAGCGGGGCGGTGTCAGTTCCGGCGCACGGTGTAGTGGTGCGCGCGGCGCAGGCGGCGCCGCAGCTCGGGCGGGAAGCGCTCGTAGCAGCGGCGGCAGGCGGGGCGCTCGTCGTACTCGTAGAATTTGCTGCGCGTGCTCAGCGCCGCGTCGCACACCGCGCACGCGAAGTGGTGCACGCACCACGCCTTATTTAGCGCGGTGAACACTGCCCCACAATACTTATGAATTACTCTTTGTTTTAAAGAACAGAAGTTCAGAAACATCGTTTTTTCCGTAAATAAAACCTTAATATGTGCTATTAAGGTTATATCGAGTTGAGAAGTGAAATAAAGATTATATTTAATTTATTTTCTCCGTACGGTCTAAAATTAATTAAGCAGACATAAAATACATATATTACGGTTCAAACTTTTCAAACTTTTCAAAGAAAAGGCCAAATTCCAGGTACTTTATGATATGGAATATGTATGACTAAAAATTTTCTACGAATGACGTCTACCGATTTGGCAGGTCGATACAGTTCGATCGTAAAATCAATTTCAATCTTAAACAATACTTCCTTCTACAACCCAATAAGTCCAATATGTCGTTCTTATAATGAACTAAAACGCTTTGACTAAGACATAAATGTTTTTTAATAATAGATTTCCTACTTTTAACAGGGAAATTACATAATTTGGTCATCTTTAGCTTCCACGTAGAAAATCAAAATCGGCTAAAGAGCAGAAAAATAATTTATCATGTTGATTTATTTTTGGTTGTATTCATTATTTACCTCTTGTGTAAAAAACAATTAAATAAAACATGTCGTGTACACATCTCCTAGGTTACTGTCTATTTAATATTATATTTAATGTTGAATATTAGTATGTTTGACAGTAATCTGTAAGTGTAATTATAATAAATAAATACATCGAGCCATGCTAAGAAGTTCCGATAGTAAAAATAAGTCCTACTGAATTTTAGTAAATTTATTTAATAATTGTATCAATGCGTCCATACCGTCTCCGGCGATAACCTGGTTGCACACATAGCACAGGTTGCCGAACAGCTGGTGGTAGTGTTGTTCGCAGTACGCCAAACCCTTTTTCTCGTAGTGACGATGACCGTGGAAAGGCTTCTCACATTTGGCGCATACGAAATGCTGGAAAACAATATTTGAAACAGTAAATGTAAATATTGAGTGCATAATTTAAACGAGTATTGAATCACCAATTAAATTTATTTCGTGATACGCCGATCACGACCTCTTTGGTCGACTAGGTTACTTAAAACTTTGTGTGATGATGTTCCAAACAAACTAATAGTTTCTCGAAAAATAAATATAATTTAAATGTCTAAAAGGGAATTATATGATAAAAACAAAAAAAGCAGTCAAGTGAATTTGGATCACACAATGGTTTAGAGCTTCACACAATGGTCGGGTTGGGCTGTTAGCGCGCACACTACGCCAACAAAGCAGTTGAGTTGGTGGTGAGTGCGCAAACTAGGCAACAGTCGGCCGACGATATTCAGTTTTTAAGCTACCATTGAAGAGAGCTGTCGCTTAATGAAAGTTACTCGTAGTAAAATATTGTCCAGCTATATTAAAATTGCTCTCATACAACGGAGGAGAAAAATCAAGAAGAGTCCAAGAGCATTGGGTGCACCTCATCTACAGTGACAGATTATTAAATGGAAAATTTTACACGATGCATTAAAAATTACTAGATTACCCGAAAAAGTTTTTCGCATTTTATCTAATGAGCATAACTAGCTTCAATGAACTTGTCAAGTTAATTGGGCCAACAATAGCTATGGAGGATACAAATTTAAGACTTCCTATACCTGTGGAGGAGAGATTGAGCGTCACTATTCGGTAAGTTAAACCACTATTTGCCATTTTAACTATTTATTATTGTTCAAAGTGTATAAAAATTAAATTGTTTACAAGTCGTATATTTGCGAATCATCTGAAAAATTGCTGAAATAAGACTGGGCTGTATCGTTGGAATTGCTTGGCGATGGAATGTTTTGAATGTTTGTCTGTGGTGATATGGAAGATGGAGTTGCTCTGATTGTATATGCCTGTAATGGTTGTGGTGGCAAGATGTTAGTCTCCAGATGATATACATCCAATCTTATGCTTCGGTATATTAGCCCTCTTCTTCCGCTGACGGATAGGTGTAGAAGTAGATGGACCAGCTTCGTCATCATCTTCGCCAATTTCTTGTGAATTATATTAATTATATACATATATACATATATATATATATTTGCAGATATCTGGCTACTGGAGCTAGTTTCAATACGTTTTCGTTTGATTATCTAATGGGAGCTTCGACAATTCGAGATACGTCTAAAACTACATGTGAGAAAATATGGAACATACTCCAAACGCTGTATATGCCAACAAAACAAGATAAATTGCAGACGAATTCTATAGTCGTATAGTTTTTTAAATATCATTGGGGCAATAGATGTCAAGCACATACGGATGATACAGCCGGAACATTCCGGATCGTCATATTTTAACTACAAAAAGTTATTTTTTTGTGTGTCAATGGCTTGGACCGACGCAGATTATAAATTTGTATACATTGATGTTGGTTCTTATGTAACAGCTAGTGATTCAGAATATTTAAAACATCTGAAATGGGTAAACGACTTTCCGAGGACCAATTAAATATTCCCTCCGGAAGGCATTTGCCCGATGATGATGATGGACACGTTATGCCATTCTCGGTCGTAGGCGATGAAGCATTTGGACTTGGAAATCACATATTACGCACATATGCAAAAATAAATTTAAACTACGTTAAGCGAACTTTTAACTATAGACATACAAGAGCTCGACGCATGGTTGAATGCACTTTCGGCATTCTCGCCAACAAATGGCGTATTTTTCACCGCCCAATTGATGTAAATATTAATTTTTGTGTTAGAATTATTAAAGCTTGCTGTGTCCTAAATAATTTTGTACGAATTAAAGATGGAATACAATTCACAGATACCCTCTATAGTTGTCCCTTGAACAAAACCGACGTAGAAATAATATGAATAACGTGCGGCAGTATATGTCATATTACTTTATTTCTCCTGCAGGCTCAATTCCGTGTCAATATAACAAAGTTTAACAACGATTTTAGTTTATTTAAATAATTAAAAAAAGTATACCTAAATATTAAAATAAAACTTTGTTTTTGAGAGTAACCTCTCAATAAAGTCAATAAAATAAATAAATAAACGCCATTGTTCATTTATTCCAATTCATATTCAAGATTATTGTATTAGATATATTATGTATATAATAAATAGTCACGTACCGTGTTTCGTTTTGTCTTCGGCACCAAGCTCATTCAAACTAGGAACACCCGCTTCACAAACTTCTTCCCACAACTTTTTCTTCACGTTTACATCAGAATATACTTTTAAGATTTTTTTATAAAGTGCGGGTCTTTTTTCTACTTCTTTGATTAAATTTACGATTGACGTTTCTTCAACCAGCGATTGAGTAGAATTGGATAGTGCCATAACGAAAAGAATGTACGACCTTCCGGCTCCAAAACTCGGAGCGAAGTGAACCATCGGCCGACTAAACAATCGGTCGGTGTGCGCGCTTGTAAGGAGCTCCATACTGATATAGCAGTCGGCCGATAGTTTGCATATAGTTGAGTTTGAACGCAGTTGCATACATCCTCATACTGATTATAAGCCCGACCAAACTATCGGCCCATAGAAAGTCTGTGGATTTCGGGGGCTCCCGAAATTATTTTAGGACTTACTTCAACATGCCAGTGTTTTCCAAGAGCAGTGACTATCCTCTCCTCTATTGGACGACGGCACGCCCCACAAATGGGTATGCCCATTTTGTCATGGCAACGCAAGCAGAAGAGACTGTTCTAAAAAAAAAAACACCACGTCAAACCAAGTTATACCATACCACATAAACAGCGATGATAACTTAGCTACATGAAAACTCCCAGTTAAAAATTTTAACCAATTTTTACAAAACTTAAATTGCATGCATCAAACGGAGACTTTCTTAGGAATAATTTCAATCTTATATAATCGCAAAAACAATGGGCTGAGGCAACGATTTAATAAATGTAGTCACAAGGCTGACCCAAAGTATATTAAGTTAATATTAAGAACATGTCGGAAAAATAATCTGGGAACTTTTACAGCAGCAAGTTGAGAGCGCGTATTTGGTAGAATGGTACAAACAAACATTAACTTACGACATCGTTAGCAGCGTATCCCGGGCGATGCTTGACCTCGCGCGCGGTGTGGTCCAATTCCACGCCACAAGTCGCGCATGTGAAGTGGTAGCCATGATACACCTCACCGCGGTAACGCAGCGGCTCACCGTCAATCACGCCGCTAACAAACAAATATTAAAAATTCCAAAGGGGGCGCAGTAAAATCTTTTCTCGTAATCACAAAATTAAAACAAAAATATATGTGGCCTGTTGTCTGGCAATGTTTACTGAAAACTACTCCTGTTTTCAAAATCCCGAATCTTTCCGCACCTAGTGCAGTTTCTCCTTCTCTGTTTTCGACCTAACACCAATTAGTGAATCACTACACAAAACTATTTATAAATTAAATAGCAACAGATTGATAGCAACCATATCATCACATTATTAAAGTGAGCAGTGTATTCTGTAATTAGTGAATGTAATAAATTGCTTATTAGGCTAAAAAAGATCAAAAGCCCACAGTTGCATCTCTACACTGCACCAGCAATATTTTACCTAGCCTAAGCAAATAATTATCCCCAAATTTCCCTGGAACCTGGAGGTTTCGGGGTAAGCTGTCCTACATAGCCTATAAAAGCCAACCTACACAAGACTAAGCCCTAAAATCAAGCATTAACTTGTGGCAAACTTTGTACTTACTACAAACAAAATACTTACTGGCATTTATGGCACATATAGTTCTGTAACCCATCAGCTTTAATGCGCGCATTACAACCGTGACAGAGAGCACGGCCCGCATGCTTGATAAATCCAGCGTCAGCCAACTCTATACTGCACTCCTCACAACGGAAGCATGCAGGGTGCCAGTTCGCGTTCATCGCCTTTATAACGCGTCCGATTATGAACTCTCCTATGAAATAAATATGATGTATGGTTAACTTACTTAATTTCTAGGTTGCCTGCAATCACTAAATATTACTTAAAAATTCTGTCTGCCTATGCATGTACACTATAATCTACAAAATATTCATGTGTTTATGAATTTATTAGGAATGGTTAATTGTATAACTTCTAATTGTAATACTCTGTGTAAATTAGTTAAAATATTAAAAAACTTATACTTTATAAATAGCAATAGTGGCTAAACTTCTTCTATGTATATTTTTGGTGTAGTAATAATTGTAGAGTTAAGTGAAAACTTCTTCAGTTAAGTTTAGTTTAAAGATAGACACATGTACATTTACAATACATACCACACTTTCCACAGCATGGGGCAAACAAAACTTGAAAGTCCCGTTCGCAATATTTCCTGCCTTCAAATTCATAAAATATCCCTTCAGGAAACACTCTGAAACACTGAGCGCATCTGTGAAAAATCATATTGAACATATTCAAATAATATTTTCTTTGTTAGATCAGTGTATATTTTATTTATTTTTAACTTACACAAAGCAGTTTGTATGCCACAGCTCTCCATTGGAGTTAACAATTTTTTCATTGGCCTCAAAGCCATCACCACAACGGGTGCAAAACATGTTGTCCAAAGACATTGTGGCTATGCTAAAATAAAAAAAGTAAATTTTAGTACAATTTCATTGATCTACCTAAATAAGTTAGGTGTGGTAAATTGTTATGATAATGTAGGTGAGTGAGTCATGTTGACATTGAGCATACAAGGAAATTACTGCTAGTTATTAGTTAATTATTTTTTGTAATTAATGTAGCTTGTGATGAAACTTATATAGTAGCTTCAGTTTAACTTATTATTAGAAGTTTTGTATGGGTAATGATATCTATGTCTTAAATTGTTTAATTATTGAAAAATCATATCAATATTGTTTAGGACAATAATATAAAGATTTATTACAACCAAGGCAGTAAATTATTTTTATAAATGTAATTGATAAATTTATTTTCGCAAAACATAGAACACCATTAAACCATTATTTATAACAGGAACAAATATTATACAGAATTAATTAAAAGTCATGTAGCCATTGCGAATGGGTAGATATGTGTAGGTGCTATGACCAAGCTTGTAAGTAGGTTAGCCACTCCCACCTCACCAGATGGTTCTTACCCTGGCATTTTTTACTTCGATTGAGTTAATCTACAAATAACCTGTAGATAAAATATTTTTGTGCATAAAAACAGACTTTCTCAACAAAATATCCGTTTGGGATAACAACAATGAGAATTGAATACTATATAGCTGGAGCGCACAATGATGTAATGCAATATAAATAGAATGAAGTACACAAGAATTAAACTTACAAATTCAAATGTGTTAATAACTGCTTCTTCAAACGTATAGTGGTAACCAGACCAGAACAGAAACCAGAAGCGCCTATCAACTTAATAATAAATAAATTTCTTTCTATTGCTATCGTAAAAAATGACAATTTGACACTAGATGCATATGACAATGACGTTTAAAATTAACTTTTAGTCCCTTTGACACAAGTTTTTAATATTATTCGGTCCATAAACTCCAACAGACACAAATTAATCATATTAAATATTCCTTACACTGACAACATTATTTTGAACTCAAACATATGACTTTATCGTATATTTGTGTGTTCATTTCCGTTTAAACATAACTAGAGTAAATAAAAATACACTGAAAACGTTTCAAGAATCAATTAAACTTGACTATATAGTAATATTTGTATAGGCTTAATAAAATAGCAGTTTTATAGTTGATTTTCTCGTTTTAAACAGTCTTTTATCAGGTTTAGTATTTCATATTAATATACTTTAAAAATATATTATTTCTCGAGATTATGTCAGAGGTTAATTGCAAAATTTTCACAGATCTGTATAGTTTGATCTGTTACTCTGTCTTTAATAGGCAACGGATCGACCGACGTCGGACGGTAGACAACAGATCAATATACCCAAATCTGTCACATTTTTACAGTTAATTTTGAATTAAATTTTTCACAATTAGAGATTATCGATTGCGAAGTTTTGACAGCTATGGGTAGGTTGATCTGTTGCTGTGTGTACACAAAACAACAGAATAATCTTCAAGAATCTATCAAAAATTTACAGTCAATTTTAAACTCATTAGTTTGCTATTGAAGATAAAAATTGCACATCTGTATTTTTATAACCTAATTTATTCAAAACGTCGCCATTATTGTCTGACTGCAAAATATTATCAAAATTGTATAAGTTGATTTGTTGATATTATTTTTTAAAAGGGGAGTTGTCACCAATGACATAGTGTTATTTAATGTCATTGTCAAGAAGACAGCAAGTACATGTTTTAAAACTGTCAAAAAAGGCGCTTCTTTGCATAGCATTTTCAGTAAAACAAGCTTTAAAATGAGTGAAAATTTAAATACGTTAAAGGAAATGATATTAGACGAACGAAAACTTGTAACATATATTTCCGTAAGCAAAGAAATGTGTTTGCACGTTAACGAAAGTAAATCCCTTCTTAGCCAAATAGTGGAAGAGTTAAAGAATAAGAACTCCGAAGTGGATCTCAACGTTAATTATACTGTGTCTGGTTTATTAGAAAACAATAAGGCTTACACTGCTGTTTGCAATGAATTAGATTTACCTACGTTACTTGAAAAGTTCAAGATTGTGTTTTTCCGACATTTGTATAGTGTTAGTATCGGAAAACCGTCACTAGATAATGTGTCATTGATGGCAGTAAGTAAATTTGAAGATTTACCACTTTGCACGGGCTTGATCAAAAGTAACATGTGTGTAAAACGATCTGCAAATGAAATAGGAGCTTTGAAAACCACCAGCCAAGAACTGCGACTAAAAGAACAAAAAGCGATTAACACCTCGGTAACTAAAATAAAAGTTAATTCAACTGGTGAAGTTAATGATAAAAAAGTTTCTAAAGTACTTCTATCTAAATCTGAGCCTATTATTAAAAGTGAATCTATTTCACCCAAAAAAGATCCTGTAGTAAAAACTATTCAAAGAAATGACCGTAGAAATCTGAGTAAAACACAAAAAGGGATAGCTGGATTTTTCAACAAAGGAACAACCTCTCCTGCAAAAAAAAATCCAAAGATAGTCAGTGAGAGTGAGCAGAATAATGAAAAACCAAAACAAAAAACACTTAAGTCTAAAGAAAATATTAAAGTAAAGATAGAGATGGATGAAAATACCGAGGATGCACAAGCCAATGAAAAACCAAAACAAGAAACATCTAAGTCTAAAGAAAATATTAAAGTAAAGATAGAGATGGATGAAAATACTGAGGATGCAAAAGCCAAACAAAATGATCAGTGGTCAGTTACAAAGAACAATAGAGATAATAAATCTGCTCTTAATGAAATAAAGAAAAATGCTAAAATTGACAAAAAAAGGAAAAGAGTACTGCATGTCTCAGACAGTGAAAGTGAGGATGACAAAAATGATCCATTTATTGATGAACCCATGGAAAAGGAAGATTCTGAAGATGACATTCCCCCTACTCCTACAACAAATACAGTAAAAATTACTTCAGGAATAGTCAATCCAAAGAAACGAAGGAAGATTGTAGACAAAACTTATACTGATGAAGATGGATACATTTTAACTAAAAAAGAGGAGGTTTATGAAAGTTATTCAGAGAATGAAGAGGAGGTTAGTGTTAAAGAAAATGTTCATAAGCAAATGAAAGTTCAGGTCTCACCAAAACAAATAAAAAATGAAACTAAACCAAAAAAAAAGATACTATCACCTCAGAAAGGAAAGCAAGCAACTCTAATGAGCTTTTTCAAAAAGGTTAATTAGTTCTCTCAATATATACATATATTCACAAGAATATAACAAATAACATAAGATATTTATCCATCATGCCTTTGTTGTGATACCATTTATTTGTAAATGTAATAAAGATATAATATAAAAAAACAGAAATCATTGATGAGTAACTTTCAAAATAATTATGAAACTGCACATTATATGTACAGGCTGCACAGCAAATGTTTTATTTATCAATATGAATTTTATTGTGTCAATATGAAAATCTTGTGATTGTTAAAATAAAATATTGCTGCATGTTTTGTATAATTTATTAAATTATTTCAAATAAAACTATCTCTTTGTGCCAATTGCAACAACCCAATCAGGATGAACTTGGACATCAACCAAATAAGAGCACTTTGTGTTATAGGTGGATGACTGGACATCTTGACTGGATACTTGTCTGGAAATAGAATCATATGTGAATTATACAATATTTCCTGAATCCAGCTGTACTTGTTTTATATTACTACTATAAACTGACTATATTTCAGAGTGGGCTTTGTGGGTTTCCTTTATCATATAGTCACAACCATCAACAATCAAATTAAACATTTTTCCATAAACTTGTAGCAAACATATAGCATATAATAATGAATTAGGTACAATTAGCCTGTGAAAATTGGCTTGTAACAGTTGCAGTATCAATATCATGGTACTTGTTATTGTAGGTTATCCCCAAGAGATAACCCACAATAATCATTTTAATCTAAGACATCACGGACATTTTAGTACACTTTTTTAAGGTGTGAAATACTGTAGTTTATTATTTTGATTTATCTCGTCCAGTATAGCCAGCAGTTGCAATGTAAGCGCAAAAAAATCTATTTTTGACATCACATTAGAAAACTATAATTATCAATGTTTACATATAGACCTTACTCTTGAATCACTATCTACATAAAAAAACGTTTTAGCATACACAGAGATGAACAGACAGCGGGAAGTCACTTTGTTTTATGCTACGTAGTGATTAATACGAATCTATTAGATCGTTGGTTCAGAGAAATACCATAAAACTAATTTATTTAGTAGTGCCGGAGATCATAGCGGGTCCCAACAGGATGTAGGTAGCGTCCATACAAGTTGCCTTAAACACTCACAAAGACGTGCTAAAGTTTTAATTATTTAAAAATTTACTGAAATGATGACATACTTATTCTTTGCTTGATTGTCCCATAATACTTTCACAACTCCATCCATTCCAGCCGAACACAGCAATGAGTTTTCTATAGATAATTCACTGGGGTCAGTCTGCACTCTATTTGTCAAACTGGCTTTCCCTACGGATGACCAGTCTAGTGCCGTGACTTTTCCGTGATGTCCACGATGTTCATGAACACAGGTGCACGCAGCCAAGTCCCAAACTTTGATCTTTTTATCGTCACCTGAAAGAGAAAGCCATTATTATTCAAGACTGAAAGCTTCATTAAGGTCACATAGATGAAACTAAATCTTTGCTTCGTCTAAGTATTTGATAAATTTAAGACTGTCTTGAGCTTGAGCGTAGAAACAATTTCTGTTTGAATAATAAAGATTTTATAATTAAATAGGCAATTGGTTTGAATAAGTTAAGTAATTATAACAATATAGTTTTATGATTTGAACGTAAGAACTAACATGTATAGGTGAATTTTGCTATTGATGATTTGACTAAAAAAGGTTTTTTTTTTGTTATTTATTTACTACAAACTCTCCTTCGTGGGACATTCTGCAGTATATTGGTTGGTGCTGACGATGACGTGCTCGGTATGGTAGTATACTACTGTGATTGGTTTAATCTACGTATTTTGTTGTGGTTCTCCATTAATAGCCGTGTCAGGGTGTTTGGATCCGTACTTTGTAGTATTTAGTACAGTGTTCAATTTCCTGCCTTACAGTGGGTATAGCCAAGTCACGGTGCAAAAGCTCGTTGGGCACGAACTAGGGAGCATTCGTTATCACACGTAGAACTTTATTTTGGAATCTTTGTATAATCTCTATATTTGAGTGAGATGCGGTGCCCCATAATTGGATTTTAAAGCCAGAGGGATATGTTATTTAGTCCTTTTTGGAGTATTTATGAAGCTATTCTTGTGTGACTATGTGCAACTAGTATGGCTGTATTGTCAGCGAAAGTTCCAGTTGTTAATTATTGAGATTGTGGCAAGTCGGCTGTAAATAGAAGATAGAGTATGGGGCCTAAAACGGAAAACGGTCGGATAGTGCTTCCCTATTTTATACTATAAAATGGTGCTGTTGGACAAATGATTTGAGTATGCCGTATAAAGGGTATGGCAGGACGTTTTCAAATTAAAAGGTAATCCTTCGTGCCACACACCGTCATACGCTTGGCATATGTCTAAGCATGCGCTAGCACAGTAGAGTTTTGCTTCTAGTGATTCCATTATATTTTTTGCTAGTTTGTGTACCTGGCCGACTTGGCGTGTTTACTACAAAACAAAATCGAATGGTCAGGAATTGATTTTTTGGCTTTGAGTATAGGTTTAATTTTTTGCAACAGTAGAGCTTCGTATATTTTGTATGGAATTGGTTGCAGGCTCATGGGTCTATATGATTTTGCTTCTTCAGGATCTTTATCTAGTTTAGGTAGTATTATTATTTGTGTTACCTTCCATTCTGTGGGAAAGAACTGTAATCTATCCATGGCGTTAAATAGTGAGGTGAGGAACATAATGCCAGATTCAGGTAGTTCTTGTAATATACGGTTTGTTATAGGATCGAATCCTGGTGATTTTTTTGGGTCATGTCTTTCTATGGTTCTGGCAACTTCTGTCTAATAGGAGCTTCTGTCGTATTTTTAGGAGTATTTAAAAGGTCAGTAATTTCCGTTCCATTTGCTGAATAGCCCTCGTATGGATGAGTAGTAAAAACATTTGAGAGATATTCTCAGAAAAGGTTTCATTTTCTTATGGGAGGTGAAACTCTGATGGGCCGATGGACTAACAAAGTCTATATTGAAATATGTGTATGTGCTCTTTCGATTTGAAATGTAAACGAGGCCAGTGTCTCGTCTTATCTAAAAATCAGATTTACTGGTATCTGATTTTATCTTTATATATTGATATTGGATTATATATTTTTTAAGTAGAAAATTTTTATTTATTAGTTTACAAGATGTAAAAAAATATGTCAATTTTCATTTGTCGTTGTTTACTAGCACTAAGTTTATATTGACAGCTGTAAAAGTATAAACTGTTTAATATATACCTCCTGCTGAAACTAAACATGGATTGAAGTATACTGCCGAAATTATGTAGGATTGCATGAACATACAAATACGTAAGTGGTAAAAGTCAGTGCTAATTGTCGGGCAACCACTTCCGAGGTCGGTCAACATACTTATACATACCGTACTATATTACGTATATATATATACGTATATATACTCTCCATACATATACTTATATCTCTATGTTATCACGACTAGTGACGTGCCTGATTAGTGTCTCGTAAATGTCGTCGGCGTGATCTTAAAATAGAATCATAATATTTAAGAAAAATAGTAAATCTATTTTTCTTAAATATTATGAAATGAAACTGCTAGAGACACATATCTATAAAATGAAGACTCATTTACACGAGCCCTAGTTCTCTATACATTTAAATTCTTGACAGCACACTAATAGTGATACTTCTAATGAGGCTTTGGAGGCGTATCTAACCTGCGCTGGCGAGGTAGTCGCCGGAGGGCGCGAAAGCGAGCGCGCGCACCGCGGCGCGGTGTCCGTACAGCACGCGCACCAGGCGCGCGTCGCACACCGTCCACAGCCGCACGCTCCGGTCCGCGCCGCCGCTGGCTATGTATGCCTCGTTTGGGTGGAATTTCACACACTGCAATGCGGCAGTTACACATAATTGATAGCATAGCTTGACAAGTTCATTTAGTTTCCAATTCAATCCCGAAAGTGGACTTCCAAAAATATCTTAAAATGTACAGCATTGCATGTTGAGCTTATGAATTGAAATATAAGTAATATTTATATAACGATATGGAATTCTGCAAAAGATTTAAAACAGGACTGGTTGTAGGATAACCTGGTTCAAATGATTTTAATATGCATAAGCAATAATAAGGTATACATATTGTTTAGTATTTTCATTCAACTTACAGTAACATCAGACATGTGTCCAACAAATATCCTCACTGGAAATGTTCTATCTAAAGACCAGAGTTTAGCTGTTCGATCGTGAGATCCTGTTACAATATACAATCCATTCTTCGAGACATCCATACACCATATTGGATAGTTGTGACCTCTAAAAATTTATATTGGGTTATCAACCAATAAATTAATATGGAATAGCAATTCTTATATATATATATTTACCTGTATATTGAAGCACATGAGTAATCATATAGTCTCCATGCCCTCATGGTATTGTCATGTGATGCTGATAAAACCAACTGTTCTTGTGCAAGAACGCTGACTGCTTGTATTGGACCTGTGTGGCCTCTCAGAGGTAGCCCTGCTCCTACTTGTCTGGAATTTTAATAATCAAGAATTTTGTTTAGGTCTTTGTTCATTTTATTTACATAAATAATTGATAAAATTAATTTTAATATATTATGATATTACTTATAATGCTAAATAATACCTAAACAACAAATGGAGCTTAATAATCTATATGTAATCATCAAATGACTGCTCTTCACTTATTGCATATAAAATTCACACTGGACTCCGAAAATGTTGTTTAAAACACTTGTTATACAGACATCAGACAACATAAGAAT